>BGNK01007706.1:0-15893 GCA_003297005.1 Symbiodinium sp. clade A Y106
GTAATGATAACGCTTCCTTTTGTGTCTTGAGCCAAATATCGGTTGTAACGTCATGGTGTGAAACTGCTTCATGATGATCTACATAATAGGGCCTGGGGGCTCGTGATTTCTCAACTTTCTCGAAACAAAACAGCCCCGACCCAAGAGCCAAAGAAGCTCAAGAAACCAAAAGCCGTCCAGTGGCTGCGCCGAGCCTGTGCCTCGGCGGCATCGCGGAGATTCTGCACCTCTGCAGCAATTCTGCGACGCACTTCCTCGTCCTCTTCGTGTACCGCCGGGCACATGTGTGTGCACGCGTGCCACGGTCCCTGTATCACTTCGATATGCCTTTTGAACTTTCCATTTCTTATACAGTAACAGTCTAGATTCTGAAATGTTTTATCAGAAATAGGAGAACTCTGGAGAACTGCTCCATCGTAACGGGAAATCAAGTCTTCTACCCCCTAGTCAGAAACGACAGAGCTGTTGTACTTTTGAATCCAAATGACAGAAAATGCGAAGGCAAATCTCCTCCCAGTGAAAACGAAGAGCTCATCTACGAGAGCTGTCACATCTCTTTCCAAAGTGAAACTTTCTAAATGTTTTCCAACCTCAGAATCTGTTGACATTATACCTGCGCCTCTTCTATTTCATCTTCTAACAGTCTTGCTGAGAAATTAACAAGCACTCCGCTAACACACATCAATGCCCTTTTTGGACTGAGTAAACGACGACACGTCGTCCCAAATTAAGAAAGCCGGAGCCCCAAGAGCTGACCGGTCACATCCCATAAAAAGAAGACTCTTTTCGAGCCGTGGTATGGGTAACCACATAGGGGAGTAGCTTCTCTTGTCAAAAAGAGAAAGAGATTAGCTCCTTTTCACGAAAGTGTATCCTTTCTTTTGTAAGAAGCAGAAAGAACGCACAAAACAAACATAAACAGGCTCTTTCCACCTGAGCAAAACAACATGAGAAAGCGTATCTCTCATCGCGGGACATACCATGGCTCCTTTATCTCTCACCACAACACATGAAAGCTCCGCTACCCCTACTCCTTTCTCTTTCAAGACGAGGAAATGCTGCCTCCCACATAACGGGATTCTTCCCTTTCTGTAACGGTGAGAAGACTCTGGCAAGACTCGACCGGACTGTTCTTCGCCTTGGAATGATCAGGAACCCCCCCCAGAAAGGACGAGATGCGGTTACCGGGGACTCAGGATAGCCCAATCTCTTCAAAGCCATAAGACCCAGCAGGCGGGTGTTGGTAGTGCAGCCGTAAACATGGATGTGTTTAGTCCTGCCGATGTAGTACCATTATGTACCATTCTTCGGTGCAGTCATGGATGGCAAAAACATGCAAAAAAGACACTTTCAGATTATCATACGACGGCCCCCTTTTTGTATCAATCCAAATTAAAAGGGCATCCAGGAATCCAGGAGCGCTCCTACGGGCAACGAACTATGAAGCATCAACGGTGCTCTAGCGCTTTCGCAAGAAGCCGACTCATCGCGCGCGCCTACTAACACCCATCACTTATGACGTATGACACCGTAATCGCCCACCAAAATCAATCCACAGCTCTCAAATACCAATCACCTTCCACTGGGTCTGCCCGCCTTCCGGTGGGTCTTGGGGGAAGGGGCTAGTAGAGATGCAATATGCATGTCTAGCTTGTGTGTGTGTATTGTAGTGGCTTATCGCTTGCATTCAGTTATGTGTTTCTGTTCTCTACGCGTTCATACATACGAAGCTCACTACTTCCATTTTTCGGGAAAACATGTATGCTTATCTACCTACCTACCGACAGACCTACCTCCTTGCACATCGAGAGAAACAGAAGCACAAGATAGACTTAGATGGACAACTGAGTACGTAGATAGATTGTCCTGTGTTTCGTCCTGCAGTACTTCGCTCGTTCATCCGTTTGTCGATGCAAGATGGGAACTATGCATGATTAATTGGGCCCTTATCCTAGGATGCTAAGGACCCTAGAAGTTAGGAAACTTCCTTTTATCTTTTCGGCTTCTGGCCAGCCTCGCGCTGCAGCGCGGCAATCTCCTCCTCTGCTTTTTTCCTCGCAGAGCTGACAAGTAGAGAACCTTTCCCCGCAACAACAACATCAGAAGTGAACGACCGCCGACTACATGCCAGTGGCCGTAGCTCGGAACCAAAGTAAACCAACTCGAATAGACTTGGGCTGCATGAGTTCTGGCATGAACTAGGTTGAAGCATAAGTTTTGGAAGGCACAGTTCGGACAAGCGAGCAACAGCCATCCTATTTATCTCGGATGGGCACCGACTGCGTACCTGCATGGAGCCAACACAGACAGCTGGGGCAGCTGCCGTAGCGCTCGCTCTTCCTCGAGCTCGGTGCCAGCCTGTTCGGGCTTCGCACACCGGCAGTTGTAACAATGTCAGCTGTCACATGACCTGAGACCGCAGATGCTCAGGACATCGCGTCCCGCGTCCAAAGCTTGATGATGCTCGTTTCGGTTTTGAGCGTGGGGCATGGACTGCACCGCCAAAAGTAGCATGCCATGCATCCCCATGCGCAGACCGCCCATGCTACACAGACGGATCTACACAAACCTCATCGGCTGCTCGGCAGAAATCACAGCTCCCCCTTTCAGGCCTGCATCAGAGCCTGACGAAGCGCTTCCACGTTTTTCGCCGATGCTTGATGTTGCACAGGCGACTCGTCCTGAGCGTAGCAGAAGGCTTCGGAAGGCTCGAGTATGCTCGAGTTCTGCCTTTGGAAAGGCCTAGCCAAGGCTCGGCAGCGGGGGAAGTCTGCGATTTCACGACAGTCTTGGCCCATTCGATCATCTCCTCGCAATTTCAGGGCGTTGGCCGCTCAGGATGTCAATTTCTTGGCTCCCACTTAGCACGGCTGTAGCCCCGCATCGCAGGTGATCACATCTTACGGTAGGTGATCACGTCCTCGGGATGTCATTTGTGACACTTCTTACAATCTCTAGCCAGCTTCATGCTACCCTTAACACTTCCACAAAAGCACAATTGCAAAGAGAACTACACTGAGTCTACAACAGACTTCGTCGTCAAATGTCCTTGTCCGCCAGTCTAGCCAGGGAGTCGATGACGTTCTGGGAGCCGTGCTTGTTGCACGCGAACTGAATGCAGTTGTCCCTGGCACTGGGCCCCAGTATGTGACAGTGCTTCAAAACCCATGCTTCTCCTCATGCTGCTCTTCATACGAGACGTCCAGAAGTTGATAAAGTTGAGGGGCATTGGACAGGCGAGCCCAGTCACAGATGAAAACTCATGTTAAGTCTTCCAGTGCTTGAGGAGCTCCACTCTGCATCAGCGCACGAGACACGAGACCCAGCCAGGTCACGCGCTGTCATCTTCTCGACTGCGGCTCAGAGCCTGCAAACCCCGCCCGCAGATCCCCGCAGCTGTGAAGCTGGAGAATTGCACAAGCTCGGGCAGCACGCGAGATGAACCTCAACAGTCTCGAGCTGCAGCTCCAAGTCTGCAATCCGCCGCTGGCCTCAGACAACTTCTTGTGAGGCTAGCTTGTGCCGTTAGCCCTCAACGAGCATGTGTGTCTTGGTGCCAGCTCCTCACGCTGGAAATGACGACAACTAAAGGTGCACGGTGCTTGTAGTCTGGCGTGTTCCTGGACAACTTGTGGTGTGTAGTGGTGCATTCATGAAGACGGAAACACTCCCGAGCGGGATGAGATGCAGCCCAGGCACAGATTCTCAGCTTGTCACTGTAGACCTTCACCTGGCCCATCAAGGTCTGATTTGCTACGCTAACCGGTCACAAGACAAGGAGCAAGTGAGAGTTGCTTCTCAGGGACTGCTTGCTGTCGAGAAGCACTAAGCGTGATCTTGTCATTTAACTGCTGTCGCAACTCCTCACATCATCGTTGAAGTTTAGGCGCTCTGGGTTCCGGCTACCCAGAGTTTCTTCACAAGAGACTGGTTTAGCAGAAGGACCACTGAAACATAACCATCATTTTGGCACAAGTGATTTCAGACTCGACCGGCGAGGCCCGGCTCCGTTTGTTTGGCTCAAGCCTGCTCAAGCACTCCGTCCTCCTCCAGATACTCGGTCGGGTCAAAAAAGTAAGCTTCAACTGGCTCAAAATTCTCATCACCCTCTTGGTGCTTGATGTAGAGCTGGTTACCTGGGACTTCGCAACCGGCCGCCATGTAGCTGAACCGCGTTCAAGTTCTGAAGTCAGCTGACATTTGGTCAGTCCAGGTCAACTGAACAATTCACAATCGCATGGCACCCGTGCCAAGGCACGCAGATGTGTGATTTCAAGGAAATAGGCATACCTGCAGAGAGAAAAGACCAACATCATAAACGTGGCGACAGGCGCAGATGTAGCAGACTCACTATCAGTAGACGCCATCGCATACAATACAAGCAAGTTGAGATACGTCCTGGCACGAAACATCCTGCATCAGATTATGCAAAGGTCACGCTCGGTCTCCACTCCTGGGACTTTCTCTGAAATCTGGACATCTTGCAACAGTGATTGCAAGTGCGATGTGATCCTGGCGGCTCTGCCCACCCAGATCAATCCATAGCCATAGTGAATTTGTGTATCATGATGAACCGTTGCCTTCCAAAACAGCCCCCCCGCAATAAATATGCAAAAAGTCATCGCCTGTGCTTTCTGAGGCCGGGGGGGCAGTGTATCCCCACATCCCCTGGAGTTATCCCGAACTTTTTCATTATCGTTCTGGCCAAAGCGATACAAACTGCATGATTCTAGCGTGGACCCCAGAGAAGGACCACAGAAGATCAGATCACTGGAAGGCCACACCGAGGCCACCACCCCAGAACCGCAAAACCAATGCAACGGCGATGATTTAGAGACAGAGTCGGAGTGGCGAAATTGTGTAACACTGCCAGGACTTTAAGCCTTCGATCGTTTTGGCAACACGATGTTCAAAACTCCTGCGC
The DNA here is from genome assembly GCA_003297005.1 of Symbiodinium sp. clade A Y106. Taxonomy (NCBI): domain Eukaryota; class Dinophyceae; order Suessiales; family Symbiodiniaceae; genus Symbiodinium; species Symbiodinium sp. clade A. Next base: position 4,925 of record BGNK01007706.1, read on the forward strand.
TGAAGACTTTCCATATCACCCGGACAAGCCGAGGCCCTGCCGGGGTCTTGTCGCAGTTCGAGCGTTTCGAAATCGAACATGGGCCAGGTTATTGGATTTGACAGACGTCCCCGGCCCGGCCGGCCAACCGGCAATGGACTGTGACAGAATGCGACTCTTGTCGAACATACATGTGCACCGAGCACGGAACCACACCGGATGCACTTGACTAACCAGGGTGCTACCAACCCAAAAATCTCTTTACATTCCCTTTACAGAAGAGTCGCGCATGAGCCCGATGTCTCTACGGCCAGTCTAGTCTGTCCATGCGGGGCACCGACAGTTGGAAAGCTGGCGCGATCGATCCTTCAGGTGGTGCTCCAAAGTCCTTGCGAGGGTTCAATGGCTGCTGTCAAACATCGCTCTGCCCGAGTTGGAGCCAAAGCTCGTCATCCTTTCTTGAAGGGCCTGAAGCAACGCAGCAGCCAGCAAACCACAAACCTACTTCTGAATTGAAGCATCTCATTAAGGGCGCGGCCTGGTTGAACCGTTCTAGACCTTTGGCTTTCGTGACGTTTTCCTTCGCTGTGCCCATGGATGTTCACCGGCAAATTTAACCACAGTCACATGGGAGCTGTCTCTGGGATCGTGAAAGCTTGCCCGTCGCGCAGTTGCACCTAAGAGCGCATTCTCGCCCTCGCTCAGCCGAGAATCGACATGCACGTTCGTCCAAACCTTGCACGGCCAAAGAGCACAGCAGCACGTTTCTGCAAGGAAGCGAAACTGCAGCTAAAACCCTCAAACCTTTGAAGCCCCGTCGCAAGTAGCATGTTTGACCCAAGTCATGTCCCAATCCTAAGGGACTCCCATGTTCAGAGAAAAGGGATCGGTAACTCCGCTCGGTCCGCCGGTGGACGCCGAACACTCTGAGGCTGGTCGGGTCCTAGGGTTCCTCCACGTGATCTCATAAATTCCTCCGTTAAATTTCGGGACCTGCACATCTCTGAGCCACCGGCTGCACCAAAGAGGCAGCTCACGAGTGTCTGAAGAGCTTCATCTACCTGTCCGTGCAAGACTGGCCTGTCCTGACATAAATACGGTGTGAGCTTTGCGAAGCCTGGCTGCGAACCCGAAACCCGTCAGGACACTCTTGGCTCTTGGCTCGTATGAGCTGCCCTGCCTTGTCAATGCGAAGGTCCAGCACGAAGTGGTCGTGGCGAGCAAACGCCTCCGAGACGCAATCGACGAGAATGGACCACAGCTACACGAAGTCGTCAACGGCACAGGCAACACACGAGTCATCACGAGTCTGAGTGCAGAGTCGCGAGGAAAACGAGTGATACTCTTGCCCACACTGTGGATGAGCCTCCAAATCCTCGAACTCCACTGGGTGAAGCAGCGGGAAGTGTGCCTGTCCGAACGTGCTGGCGGAGAGGACGATGCAGTGGCGTCGGATGGAGGATTCTCCGAACATGCTCGTGATCGATAGCAGGCGTGCTGATCGGAAAACTCCACGACACTTTACAGGGTGGCGATATTCATGCGGAAAGTTCTCCAAACGGGCACCTTTTGGCAAACGGCCTCTCCTCGCTCCAACTGACCATTCACCTGCGTTTGGATTTGGCATGGGCCTTTTGCACTTGCTGCTCAACTGCTCCCTCACCCACTGGCCCTCAGAACGCTTGACGGACGATGCATCAAACACACTCCCCAAGATCCTGGAGCCTTCTCAAAGCATCCTTGGAGGATGGCTGTGATGGCAGCCTTCTGTCGGCGCAGGGCCTCTGGATGTCAGGCCCATCGGGAATCTTTAGCAAGGCTTCATGATGCTTGTTCAAGAGCAGCACGCAAAGTGTGGTAAACAGCGCCTCGCGAAAGCGCTTGTCCTGCCGCACACGTCGCTCCGCATCGTTGGCAAGCTCCTCCTGAGAGCTTCTGGATGCTATTACATGGCTGCGAGCTATGAAACCCGCCTGTGTCGGCTGAGGGCCCGGATCGAAGACGAACCTTGCCATCGTCTTAGGGACAAGGGGATAATCGGATAACCGAACACCTTGCTGATGGCTTCAGCGCGAGCAATCGGAAAAAGCAAGCCCTCACAAACAAGGTAAGGGGCGGTTCCAAGCCGTACGTCACCGTCGGCGCATTTCGGCTAACTTCCTCATCATCATCCCAATTGCCGCCACTCACTCCCATGGCTCACGCAGCTGGCCCATGTCTGCCCCGGAAAGAGCTCAGATGGAACCCGATGAATCTCGCAATGAAAACAAACGAAGCACTCTGTCATATGCCACAAAATCCTGAACATATCGGGATAATCCCCATGTTGACTGTTGAAGACCCCTGCAACTTGCTCTGTCTCCATCTCCCATCGTGGGTTCAAGTGGCACGAAGCACTTCAATTGTGAAGTCACGCAGGAAAACTTTCGACAAGTGCAGAACAGAGCGACCAACCTGCTGCCTGCATGATTATTCCAACCTCTGGTTCCATGGAATCGTAGACATGCCATATACACATAAGTAGGAGTGCAGGCCCAAGAATTCAATGACCTTTTTCACTGTGCTCGGACGCTTGGATGGACAGTCTCGCCATAAGTGCCCACCCCTCGATGACAAACACTTGCCGGCGGGCTTAATTAGGTCCTGCGTTGCTCACGGAGGCACAATCCAGAATAAATTGCAAGCTGTGTCGCTGAGGATGAGATGCCAAGGACCTAAAGGCACTTTTGCGTGAAGCAGCCGGAGGAACAAGCTGCGAAAATTCATTGCATGACACGCTGCGCCAATCTTTAGACATCTTTAGACAAGGCATGGGCGATTTGACCACGACTCTGATCCCGTTTACGGTGGATCACAATAAGGATGGCTCGCTCTGACAGGTGCTTGAGACACGGAAACCCAGCACCGAAAAGTTGCATAGTCAATCATTGTGGCGCGTCGGCCTACAAGCTGTTACATCTACGGTGTGAGACTCGGTGACACTCGTGAAGCTTCACTGTCATGCTGTTGGTTTGGCTACAGGCCTATGATCGAAACTATGACTTATGATGCCCACGGTTGTGGTCCTGGCGAAGTGCATCGCAGTCATGTCCTCCGTCAGCATGGCGTGGTTCTGTCCGTGGCTGTCCTAGCTATGACCATGCTTAGCGCTGGCATATCCTCCATGATCATGACCATGGCTCTGACCACGGCTGTCATCATGACCAGCGTGATGGTCATGGCAGTGTGCATCGCAGCCGTGTTCTCCGTCATCATGGCCATGACTCTGGCTATGGCTGTGGGCATGACCACTGTCCTGGTCATGACCTTGCACAGCGTCACTATGACCATGGCCGTGAGCGTGACCACCCCCGCCATGGTCGTGCCCAGACACATCACAACCGCCATGTTCCTGGGCAAGGCAATTCCAAGGATCACTCCAAGACGACCAAATGTCTGGCCCTAGTGCCAGTTCCTCGTCTGTGACAAGGCATTCCTGCAAGGCAGCCTTGACCGCCGTCTCATCCATGTGGATCCCAATACAAACCAGCTCTTGCTGGCGGTCACCGTACACGTCGTCCCAGAAAGGCTTTAAGCTATCTTCCAGACCCTGCGGCCAGTCCGAACGAGGAACGACCGCCCACCAAGGGGGGCCAAGAGTAATGGCGAAGCTGGAGCCAGCGAAAGCAGCGGTTAGGGACAGATTGTTGTGGCAAGCCAACCAAGTAATGCCTTTCAAACGAACCAGGTCCTGCATTGTACCGCTGCGAGCGCAGGCAGACTCCATCAAAGAACGCAATCTTTCCGGATGAAATGGTCTTCTGGCGCGAAAGATGAAAGAATGGATGCCATATTCCACGGATTCTGGTACATGTTCTGCATGCCTCGCTTCCGCCAGCCATTTCGGATTGGTCTCTGCGGTGTCCATGTTGAACCTGGCAACCTGGAAAATGCTCGCAGGAGCGAGCTTGCTGAAGGATGTCTCGATGACTTCAGCGCGATGATTGATCTCTGCGATGATTTGATGGATCTTCTCGAGGTCCGAGGCCGACACAAGGTCCACCTTGTTGAGTAACACGACATCAGCAAACTCCACTTGGTCAAACAGCAAGGCCGCAATGCCTCTCTTGTCCTCCTCACCCTCATGCCAATTCCGGTCACGTAAGGCCTCTGCAGAGGACATCTCCCGCAAGAACGCAGAGGAGTCCACAACGGTCACCAGGTTTTGCAGCTGGGCAACTTGTCCGAGACTTACCCCATTATCGTCTTCGAAAGTAAATGTCTCTGCCACGGGCATTGGCTCGGAGATTCCTGAAGACTCGACGAGTGCATAATCAAAATCCTCGGCAGCCAGGGATCGCAATCCCGTCAACAAATCCTCGCGAAGCGTACAGCAAATGCAACCATTGGAAAGCTCAATCATCATCTCATCCTGGCGAAGAAGTTTCGCACCCTCCAGTTGGATCGCATCAACGTTCACAGATGCCATGTCGTTGACAACGACTGCGATCTTCATGCCATCCCTATTGCCCAGCAAGTGGTGCAGAAGTGTAGATTTCCCTGCACCCAGGAAGCCCGAAAGTACGGTGACCGGAAGCTTTTTCTTGGGTACAATGGGAAGCTCTGGCTCTACAGCGATGGCAGGCTCCGGAGAGTCGGGAGAGTCAGAGCTGAAGCTGCTGCTCCACTCCTGTCCAAAGATCCCGCCATACTCAGCACGCACCAGGCCGGCTTCTGCTGCGTTTTGCAGCACGACGGCCACGGCACGCAAGGCCCGGATTTCGTGAGGCCGGCTTTTGAGAGCATGCAGGGCCCTTGGCCACGTGTACCAATCGTACAGGTCTTCGTCGTCAGAGACGTCCGCATCCTCCGGGGCACCAGCGGGTGGATTGACAGCCCTGAAGCACACCATCTTCACACACCGGCCGCCTTTGTACAAGGGAAGCTCTGGAACCGCCACGAGCTCTTCGATCTCGGAGCCTTCGACATCACACAACTCCTCGATGCACCGCCGGGCAGTCTTGGAAATATCTTCCTCCGGCTCTGCCACGGCAGTGGGGATTCGCATGCCGATCCACTGCTTGTCTAAGCTGCGAACCAAGAGGCAGCGACTGCCACGAAGGACCAACGCTGCAACTTCTGTGCCCAGGTCCTCCATCTCGTCATCTTCTTCTGCATGTTCCGGGTCGGGCTCTGAATCTTGGACATCCGCAGTTATGTCTACGATTTCAGCCCTTGGCTGCTTGGATCTGGGGTCCAGCTCAATCGTTAACTGGCAAACCCACATGGATTCACCAAGATCTTCCGAATCGCCCGGTGAAGCATCGCTGCCCAAGCATGGTTGCAGACCGAGGAACATTGCAGCATCACGGTCTGCGCACATGTGAGGCGTGACTGTCTTGAAGGCACCACCCAGAATGTCGAGTCTTCTTTGCTGCGTGCCTTCGGAATCGAAAATTGCATCGAGGTGCAGCGGATACTTTGCCTTTGGTGTTAAGGTGTAGTTGACACAAGAACCCGGCAAACGAGGATGAATCAACACCAGCCTCTTAATGGCTTCAGGCAGAATTCGAGAACTGCTCAGCAATTTCAAAGCAATCTGCGCAGTGCCCTGGCTGGCAATAAGCGTGGCCCCACGCAAGCAAAGTCTTTCAATTGCACGCGCTGCCTTCGTTGTCAGCCCCTTGCCTAGTTTCTCTGCGGCGCCTTCATCATCAAGTACTTTGGCAATGCTTTCTGAAATGTTGGTGCATGCCGAGCACAAGTCGACGACGATGACAGCACGAGGGGGCGAAGCCGGTCCACTTGCTTTGAAGATCCTATCCATGTGAGGCAGCAGCGCTTTGCAGGCGGGGTGGCTGTCATCTGGCTGCAGCGGCGCATCTTCAGGCAAATGCAGAAAGACCACTATCTCACCGTTCTCTGGCAAACCTCCCACTATATGTTGAGGCTTCGGAGGGCCATACCCTTTGCTGAATACGAAATATTGAGGCCGGTCCCAGCTGGCTTTCTCTTGCACATCCACGCGGGCCTTCCGGGACATCTTTGACAGTTTTCTGCTGCCCCTCCTGTGCAAGCCTTTCAGGACATAGCGCACCCTACACGGGGTTGGCCTAAATACCTACACTGACCTACGCAGCTCAAGCCAACAAAGCTGGACAGTATATGAACTGATGAGAACACCTAGCAAGCATTGTGCAAGGCATCTTGTTTGGTACCCTCCCAAACCTATGTGCATGCGGCCGCGTGCGCCCTACTTGAACGCCATCAACGACGGCGCCCTGTTGAATTGCGTCCAATGTCTCCCTCGTCAAGGGGCTGCCACAAGCACGAGTCTGAGTCTAACTACTGGGGCTCCGCATGCTCCGCAATCGATTGGGTTTGCACTACATTCCATTGCGTTGCGTCCGCGCAAAGTGTCCCGGCGACAACTACCTAATTTCCTACGGAGCGCTAGCGTAGTGGCAGCCGACTGGGGGCGCTCGCACTGTCCAGCACGACAAGGGGAGTGGGGCGTGCTGCACGTGGAGCCGGAATAAGGTACGCAGGAATTGCTAGCAATCGTCGCTCCAGCGGATTCCTAACCTCAGCAGCGAATACAACAAACCGTTGCCGCCCTTGTTCCGGGAAGCACGCGACTTTGAGTCTGCGCGGTGCTACAGGCGCCCCGCCCGGGCGCCGGCTTTGGGGACAGCTCGGCCAGCGCGAGTGCGAGTGGGGACACGAGCGTTGCGTGACAGCACAAGGCCTCCATGTTGGTCGTTGCTCCGTAAACAGCGAAAGTGGAGGCAGCGACCGTCGTCCGCGTAGACTTGCGGCGCTGTACCGCATTCAAGCCGGGCTGTTGGCTCATTGCGACGTGCATGAGGTCGGGCGTGAGGGTGGACGCTGCATCTGAAGGAATCGCCACACGCCATGACATAGAAATCCCGTCTGGTGGTCGGGTGTGGCTCGGTGACCACGCGTTCGAGCCCTCATGCCGCGGGTTGGTGTTGCTTGGCACCCTTTCGGCCAGCCGGAATTCATCGCCAACTATCGGCAGTCTTTGATTGCGCGGCACAAGGAGCTCGCGCAAGTGTTGCCACAATTTAGTGACACTCAAGGTCTCTTGGCTGTTACAAGCGCTCGGTTTAAGTCGCCCCAGCTGCCCTGCGGCACACGGCCTAGGAGTGAAGTCACCCCAGGCGGGGTGATGTCAGCCCAACAACAGTGCAATTATAGCCATTCCGCAAGGGCACACGCGTTTTTGGAGTGTTTGCGGGTTGCACTGGAAATGCCGCGTGCTCTGCGCCTGGTGGGTTAAGAAGCATGATTAGATGCTAAGACCCCAGTGTGGATGCTGATTGTACTCCTATGCGCTTTAGTCGTTGCATTTCGCGTTTTTGATGCTTCCCCCATCTGCACACACGCAACGACTGGGGNTGGATGCTGATTGTACTCCTATGCGCTTTAGTCGTTGCATTTCGCGTTTTTGATGCTTCCCCCATCTGCACACACGCAACGACTGGGGTCGCTGCAAAGTCCTTGCATTTGCCGTTCCCACAAGGGCACACCCCCCGCAAACCGTCCCCCAAGAGTGAACAACTCATGTGAAAGCCCGCGTGCTGTTGTTCGTTTTTGCAGCCTTCCGCAAGTGCGCACCTCCGGGGACAGGTGAAGAACGGACCCTGAGATGCATGATCTTATACCTGCGTGCTGCAGTTCGTTTTTGCAGCTTGCTGCAAGTGNTGCAGCCTTCCGCAAGTGCGCACCTCCGGGGACAGGTGAAGAACGGACCCTGAGATGCATGATCTTATACCTGCGTGCTGCAGTTCGTTTTTGCAGCTTGCTGCAAGTGCACACCTGCGGGGACCGGTGAAGAACGGACCCGGAGATGCATGCACTTATACCTGCGTGCTGCGGTTTGTTGTTGCAGCCTTGGTGGCCTTAAGTCGCCTCATGCCGTCAAAAGTCGCATCACGGCCGCTGTTCCACATGGTGATGCTCGAACCGGCGAAAGTCACATCACATGCGAAAAAGTCACAACAACTTAGTCAATCACCAAGGTGACGCGCGATATGACATGGCATCGCCGCAGAAGGAAAACCAAGCGATTCGATGGAAATGCTGTGCCAGCCTTTTGTACAGGTACCGTTGGAAACCGCGGCTCCATGGGCTCAGTTCGCGCATTGCGTACGCTTGCTTCCAAGCTATCTCGGGAGTTTGCCGTTGCACATGATGCTGCTGGCCTCGGAACAATGAATGCCTTGCGTTGTGCTGGAGAGGCTTCTTCTCTAAGCCTGCGCAGTGCGACGTTGCGCTGTCTGGGCATCCTGGGTTGGCTCGCACACCGCCCCGTCGGCTCGGGATACACCCTGCCTGCAAGGCTTGTCACATGCGCTGGCTGCGAGGGACTTCCATTGTGGGGTGGCTCCCAGCTCGCAGTTGAAATAAAGTAACTTTGGTCTCCCGACTGACGTCAGCTGGGCCCCGCCGCCGCAATGGCACCAGCCGGTGCAGCCCTTCCAAAAGCCTGCATGTCCAAATAAGGAACGCACTTACGTGGACCTGAATTGGGGCGTCTGTCCCGGGGTCGCTTTGTCGTTCTTGGCATCGAGGCTGACGGACACTGGAGTGCTGAAGCTGCCAATTTCGTCCGGCCCGAACACGGGCACGCAACGCCATGCCGCTTGCTGATTTTTTCTCTGGTCGGCATGCCAGGCCTCGACAGCAAGAGAAGCGAGGTCGGCGGCGGCGGCGGCCTGCAGCAGCGGCACACACAACATCATACAACCAAGAGTTGGTAGCCTCCTGTACGTGACCTGTGGGCGGGCCCCGCGAGAGCCATCACGCTCCCGGCTCCCCTGCTCGCTGGAAGGCGAGCGGCTGCCTGATTAGGCGCCGTAGGCGTACCACGCGGTACCTGCGGTGCAAATGGACGGGCCGACCCGGCGCAACCCGGCATGCAGCGGGTGGAGGATCAAAAAAAGTTTGAAATGGAACAGAAACAAATTAGGCTCAACCGATCCAAAATTTTTCGGAAGGATCAAAAACAAACTTAGGGTTTGGGGATCTGCTGCAAACAATAGCACGGCTGCTGGGAATAGCGGATCCAAAAAAAATTGAGGAAGTAACAAAAACAAATTAAAACATTTCTGTAAGTGCGATTTCAGTAGTCCCGGGTCGGAACTGTGCGAAACCACGGTGTCAAAGCCAGAAGAAAAGCGTGGTACAGCGTAGAGGGTTCCAACGGTTGGTGCAACCAGAGTTGCTGGCCATGGCTGCATCACGCGCTCCTTCGCTGAAGGAGCTTGGCGTCTGGCGCATAAGAACAGTCATTGGCTCGGATGCCTCAAACCATTTGCCAAGAGAAAGCATTGGCTCCGATGACTCAAACCCACCCCTAAACCCGAAACTCAAAACATGTCTAAACCCTACAGTCCTTATGGTAACGCTTCACGGTAACATTTTTCATCCCTTACGGCGCCCCTGAAAGGACCCTAGTTAGTTGGACCAGACGCCTTGGCCAGTCCGCTGGGGACTACCACCACTTCCTTCTTCTCGGCATCCTGAACAACACCGCCACTTCAACTGCTAGGTCGCGAACCATCGAACCCCAAGCCTCCAAAACGCAAGGCCCGAACCGCAAATAGCAAAACCCCAAACCTCCAATCCTCAACCCCGGAGCCACATAATTTATACTACAATGACAAGGTGCTGCACGACACTATAGGATACGCAGGTGTTCCGAGCGGCCTTCTTTTCGGTCGGATAGCTTGGCGACCTCGGTACCAGACATCGTCGAGGAGTTCTTGTGCTGCTTGGTACATACCTCTGTCCTACTCTATAAGCGACTATACGACACGACACGATCCCATAATGTAACGTGGTAGGACTTTTGGAGTTGCGGGTTTGGGCAGCCGTGTCGCGCGTTCTCTGAGTTCCGTGGTACCTCACTTCGGGTTCTTTTTACCAAAAATGCTGCTTGTCGGGGTCCTATTCGTCCTATCTTCGGGTGCCGCATGTTCTGAATCCCCATAGACCCTGCCCGTCTGAGGTCTTGGAACATCGGGGATTATTCGCAAGAGGAGCTATCTGGAAACCTCCCTTGGGAGAACACACACTACTTTGTACTCGCCAGTTGCATGCTTGCCTAAAAACAGGAACCGCAACTTTAATGACACCTCGGAGGTGTTACAGCCAAGCCTGAACACTTTGAACTCCAAACCGATGCCTACACTCCCCCCGCATTACACTGCAAACCCTGGTACCCTCGGCCCCAATGTGCACCAAAACACAGATCGGTAGCGCACCTGTCCGGCTCTTGAGGCTCCGGCTTGGGGTTTAGTTTTAGCATTAAGGTGATGATCTTTAATGAAGCCAGCTTAAAGCTGAAGCCTCGGGAGACTGAGATTTAAATTTCGCTGGAGAGGTCTGCAAATCTCCTTCCGCAGCCTTCGCGTGATCTTCACCTTTGCGCCACGAGATCTCAGCGTGACGTCCATCAGTCCAACTCCTTGCAGGGCTGTCGGGGTCTCCGGCTGAGCTCAAAGTCAAAGTCCGACATCAAATCCCTGGTGCTGATGAAATACACCCTCTCGAACATGAAACCTCGATCAGATCAAGACGCGGTGGGGAAGACGTAAGCGGATGCCGGTGTGCTGGGGGCTGGCATCTCCTGGAGCTGCGCCTGTGGGGTTGAAGGGCCGCGAGGGTTTTGAGTCTTGGGTGTAGGATGTATAGGAAAGTCTGGAGAAGGTTCATTGAGGGTTCAGGATGTCGGCGCTCGCGATGTAACGGTTACACACTCGAGATATGCATTGGGAGTATGCCTATGGGCCACACCTGTGCCGGCAACACCGGCGTCCACAGGCGCCCAGTGATGGGATCCACCCGAAGGCGTCGCATCTCGTGCAGCCCTTGCGTAGCAGGGTACCTCCACCGGAGGCCGTGCCACAGTACAAGGGAGGGTGGGCGGGTCAAACTTTCGGTCCTGCCAGTTTGGCTCTGGACGGGACGGCTTGATCCAAAA
>BGNK01007709.1:1496-13276 GCA_003297005.1 Symbiodinium sp. clade A Y106
GCCCGTTCCATCAAAAACAGAAACAGGATAACCTTCCAGAACCTCTCTCCGTAGGGGGCCTCCTAAAGCCGCTGCCAGAGCATCTCTACTAGCCTGCAAAGTAGCGGGGGACGCGGGCTGAGTGTTCTCCTCTTCTCCACGTACACCAGAAACAGCAGGAACAGTAACACCACCCATAAAAGGAGCAACGCTCAGAACATCATCCCTGATTAGAGAAGAGGAGCCAACGGGCCCGGCCGCATCCAGCCCCGAGCGCACTTCGTTCGCCCCTTTACCGCAGCCACGTTTCAGCCCCTGATTTATGGACGCTAAAGCCCCAGCAGCAGACATCGACTCAGGACAGGAAGGTACTTGAGGAAGGGGTGAAGGGGGGGGGGAAGAGGGCAGACACCCTACACTTCCTCTCCTAACTCCCCCGCAGGCACACTACAGTCAGGATACGACCGGCCTTGACCTTGAGCCAAAATGGCTTGAGCCAGGGGTTGAGGACTTGGGACGTTACTGTTTACGGCTTGGGTGTTGCGTGCCTTTAGTATTGAAGGACTGGTTAGTTAGGCTTACAGGTTTGGTAAGCATTCATGATGTGGGGGCCTTGCCTTGAGGATTAGAACAAGTGATAACAAGCGTATATGACACTAAAGCTAATTATATGGAGACTATACAACCGCATACTATTACGAGTTGGTGTGGTTCGCTAGGCCTAGGTTTCACAAGGACATTACATGTACATGGCGTCCAGGCGCTTTTTGAGGCATGTGTCCTCTGTGTCACACAAAAGCTTGTATTTAACCCCAAGCCCGTGAACACCGAGACTGAAAATTCGGTCGGGAGCACTCCGACACGCAACAGGCGACGACGCGTATAGCATATCGGAAACCCTCGAGAGTTTGTGAGTTGGTTGCGAGGCTTGAAGTCAAGTAGATGACTGCATTGCTAGGTGCTAGGTTGGACACTAAGCCCGAAAACCCTCCAAAGCCCCAATCCCCAAAACACCCCAAACCCTACGACTTCTTAACCCCAAAACTCCTAGACAAAACCTGAAAATGCTGTTGGGTATGTCTTCAGACAAGACAAAAAAGGAAAGCAAACTCTCTGCGATCCGCGGATCGGCGAGGGCGCGCGCCGCATAGCGGGCCGGCATCGGCCTCGTGTCCAGTTTTCGGAGTTTGACTTTGAGGCTTGACAAATCTTTTTATGTTATGATTAGTACTACGGTATTTTTACTATTGTTAGAGTTTTGTGATTATTACTATTACTATTTATTATTTACTATTGACGATTGACGACTATTGGCTCTACTATCTATTTTTTACTATTACTATTACTTTTACGATTACGATTACTCTTCCTTTTACTCTCACTCTTACTACTGTACCATTACCATTACCAATATTATTACTATTGTTCTTATTACTAGTATTTCTATTACTACTATTCTTATTATTGTTATTATTATCTGGGTCATGTTTAAAGAGACCGGCCATCTGATACTGCAAGATCCCAATGTGGGAACAGTGGAAGGGTGATAAGTTCTCTATCACTTCTCTATCAAACCCCAATAATGTGAAAACGGTACGATCGGCCACGAGTAACGTGAAAACGCTACAGGCTCCGTAAGTGTCGTCTCTCTCTGCCTCTCTACTCCATCTTTCCACTGGGAACTCCGTCACAGGTACACTGTGCAGTCGACATGTATAGGCCATTCTCTGAACGCCCATCCACACTGCAAAACCCACTAACTCCCAACCGTACACCCCGAACCCTCACGAACAGTATCCTTCCTACAAAGGTCGAGGATCTTCAACTCAAAAAACCTCCTGAAACACCAAGGCTCTGAAAGGGTTTGAGAGCTTTGGGCTTAGGTGCAAAAGCACTCTGATGCCAAAATTTCTTTGAAACATTTTAATTCTATCCTGAACCCTTCTCTTCAGCAGAAACCCAATCCTAAACCCCAACCTTCTAAATGAAAACCCTAAACCCCTAAACCCCATAATGCGATCCCGGCCAGACCTCCAGACCAGCGCCCTATGGAGCATTGCCGTGGCCATCTTGCTGCTTGCCTCTCAACAACCAGTCGACGGGTTCGGGGTGGTTTAGGGTTTAGGGAAATTCTGTTCAGGGTTTTAGGCCTTTTTGTTTAAGGTGTTAGGGATTATGCTCTCACACTATTAGGGTTTCAACCGAAAGCCTCGCATCCTCCTCAGCATGCCTATAGAGTTCATCCCGACCGGCCCGAAACCCGAAACCCAAGTCTTTAATCCGAAAACCCTGCCACCCAAAACCAAGAAGACCTCAAATGGCCGTCACCTCCGTGATACCCAGCGCCGCATTGTAGACCTGGGGTGGTTTAAAGAGCGTTTAAGGGGTGTAGAATGCTTACGAGACATCCACGGTCCGATTGCAGACGCCTTTAAGGACAACGGCAGCAAAGGCCCTCACGGACAACAAATGGTTTACGGTTTTGTAGGACGCATGGTTCAACGATGGGAATATGTGGGTTTAGAGTTTAGGGCTTGCAGGGTTAGGAATATGCTGGTTTAGAGCCTTTCAGCCCCCAGAGTAAAACCAAAGGTGCCGGGGTTGTCATGGAGGTCCAGGCTTCCCGTCTCTGGCCAGAAAAGCTCCAGGCTTCCACTTTATGACTGAATACAAATGATAGGGCTTGGGGGCTTCGTTCACTTACGCCACTGCATCATGCTAAAGGGAGTATGAAGGGACGATGCTAACAATAAGGAATAACTCCTCAGTATTTCTATAAATAAACCCTAAATCGTAAATCCCAAACACTGAAACCAAAATTGTAACCTCAGGGCTCTTAGCGACGGCCAGCGCGTGAGTCAACGCTCTGAAGCCGCAAATAAATCCTAAACCCTGAACCCGAATTCCAAAAAAAAAACTGCAACCCTAAACTTAACCCTTGTACTAACCCGTCAGTACCCGTTTAGAACCTTATACCAACCCTCAAACCCTTTGAAACCCCCAACCCCAACTTGGGAGTTTCCGAAAATAGGGGACCCTGATATAGTTCCCTAAATAGTAGGATCCTTAGTATAAGGACCCCCAAAGAAGGTACCCCTAATTTTCGGAAACTCCCACTTCACGCCCGAGGTGCCACGTCCTCCAGGGAACCCACCGCCCGCAGCGCAGGGTGGCAGAACGGAGCGAAGATGGCCACGGAGGCAGCCCTGTGCATCGGAGTTTAGGGTTTACCTTCACCTACCAAACCCTAGTTTTTTGTAGGTTCTATAGGGACCCTACAAAAAGGGTTTAGGTTTTTTTTGAGCTCCTTTTTATGTCCGCCCACTCGTCTGAGCTAACATAAGGCTGATTAGCCAGGAGAAGGTTGCAGGAGCCTTACCCTCCCACACCTTTTGGAACAAAAACCCTCACTCAGGACCCTCCAGCCAGGTAGTAGGGGTTTAGGGCTTTTTTCCCTCCTACCTAGCAAGGACGCTGCCCGCATCGCAGGGTGACTTGGTTGAACAGTTGACTGCAGATAGGGGTTTAGGGTTTAGGGTTTCGGGTTTCTGTTTCGGGTTTAGGGTTTAGGGTCTGATTCGTACAAATACTGACGGCTAAATTGAGTAATTACCTTTGCTACCGTCACGATCATGATTCTCATTAGTATTCTGATTCTTGTCACTCTGCTTTACACTTACTACCACTATTATCATCAAAGTTGCAGTGTCTATCGTTGTTTTCATTGTTACAGTTTCTTGTTGCCCTGTTTTTATCGCCACGACAGAAACCGTGTATGATTTTTACGGCTACGACGATGCCCGAATCCGACCACGACGACGACTGCGGCTACTACTACTCCTTCTGGTGCTGCTGCAGCTACTAATTTCTGCTACGTGGTGCGGATCCCTACTACAACAATCCTAGCCAAGGCCACAGCAAGCGAACGAAAACACTTTAACCTTTAGGACCGCAGAACATCTGACAATCCCATTTAAAGGCCCGACAACATATAGTGTAAGCCATGAACAAAAACACATGTCCAAGACCCTTGCAAACTAAACCCTAAACCCCAAACCCTAAACACAAAACCCTCAACCCAAAACCGCAAACTCCCATCCTGCCCCGCTTGTGGAGGGCTTGGGCAGCCTCTCCGCGAGCAAGGAAGTGCTCAGCCTCAGAGAATCAAACGGATGTTGGGCGTAGGGTTTAGGTTGTAGGGAGAGAGATTTGGTGAAAAAGAAGGATCACGAACCGTGCGAAAAAAGCGACGGAAGGTCGTGGTCGCGACGCCGTGTTATCAGCAATCTACTTGGGCGTGTCACCAACCCGGGGGTTTGCTATACTGCTTGGGGGTCCTTCAACCCCATATCTTCATGGGCTGACCCCCAAACCCCAAAAACTCCTGTTTAATCGGGATCCAAAAAGTGAAAACTCGAAACCCTTAACCTCCTCGGCCCCGAAGATTGACAAGCCCTGCACTGCGGCGGCCTGTCGGGATGAATCTTTGGGTTGTTTGGGTCTTGTGCGAGTTTGGGTTTAGGAGTTTAGGTTAGGGTGCAAGTTTTAGGTTTTAGAGGTATATGGTATATAATATTTAGCAGAGGGTTTTGGGCAGGTTATATTCGACATACAAGTAAACTCGAATGCACTCAATAAGGTTGCAGGTCTGCCTAATCAAGGTTTGGAGGATGCCGGGGCTTTCAGGGTTTAGGTCCTTGGGGTTCTGAGGTTGGCGTTTCGAAGTTTAGCACTGGGGGCTTTGGACTTCGTCCCTTGGGCCCGAGATTTCAACTAAAGACTCACACCACTAAAGCTATAGACTCCGGGAGACTTTGGGCTTAAGATTTCAAGCTTGTACCCTTAAAGAAACTATAGACTCCAGGAGACTTGGGGCTTAAGATTTCAAGTTTGCGGTTCCGGAGGAGGACTTCTGCAGCTTAACAAGCCTTAAACCCAAATTCCGTGCGCCCGGCACAGAGCAGGTGCGCCAAAACCTCGCAGCGCCAACTCGGGTGCTTCCCGTAAAAGCCCCAAAGCCCAACCTAAACACCAAAAAGGTTTAGGGTTTTTGGGGTTTTCCCTCCTACGTAGCAAGGACGAAGCCCGCATTGCAGGGTTTAGGGTTTAGGCTTTTTGGGGTTAGGGCTTGAAGTTTTAAGGGTGCCGAGTTGAGGGTTTAGGGAACTTACTACCCCAATAAGCCACCGAAATAAAAGGTTAAACCTTCCGATTCCTACTAAACTATAAGAACCCAAAAGTTTAACGGTTAGGTATTGGGGATCTCAGGGAAGCCCTTAACACGACCCGAAAGCCCTAAACAGGCTCCTCAGGCGGTCCACGCCCAAACCCGTAACCCTGAAACTTCTGAGACCGTTTGGTACAGACCCAATAAACGACATCAAAAAACAGCAAGACAGAATCTAGCAGAAAATTGCACCCTACGAAGAACGTTTCGGAAAAAGAAACCGTAGTGAGAAAGGTTCAACCGATAAGACAAAAAACTAAATGCACCACGCCGAATCAATGAAACAGGTTGCACCCAACAGGTCGTCTCTTGAAAAGCTCGTACCCTCAAGTGCTCTTCGGGTTCTAATTGCTCGGGAGTGTAGGGATGCTGTTGTTTCGGAAAAGCAGGATGCCAGGAGAGACATCTACAGAGGTCGTCGTCATGACTTGAGGCATAAGGGCTTCAAAATTGGGATTTCGGGCTGGGGGTGTTTTTATGGTTTTCGGTCTTTGTTATAAGAGCTAAAGACTTTTGTTGTCAGGGTTCAGGGTTGAGGGCTTGGGGTTCCGGGTATGGGATTCGACGTTATACCTCACGCGGCCGAATCTGCAATTGAAGGGCGTTTTTGTCAGCCATCTACTAAACCCTTTTGAACCCGGAGCTCTCTCCAAAAACTCTAAACCCTAAACCCTAACCCCCTAAAGCCCTGGTTTTCTGCGGTCCTGGCTTCCAACCCTCGGTCGACTTGTGAGCGGGACACGGGATGCCGCAGTCCTGCAGGCGGCCTCAACCCGTTCAAGCGTCCCGAGAACAAGTTCGGGAGCTCCGAATGTGCGATACAGCCCTAAACCTCAAACCCGTGCCTCAGACCCCTTTCCCATCCTTCAGTCTTTGACAAACCCCGATGGCCTGCACATCGTCACAGACAGATTCGAAGCCACAGCTCTTCCTGGGCTTTTTCGTTGGCAGGCTGGCGATTTCCGGCTCATTCAGGGCTTGGTGTTGTTTGGCTTAGGGTCTAGGGATTCAGGGTTTAGGGTTTAGGGGTCTAGGGATTCAGGGTTTACACTCTCGCAACTCGGCTCGCCAGACGAGGTCTGTGTGCTCGGGTGACAACTGCTTCAGACTACTCTACTTCGCACTCAGTAGGGTTTACAGACCAAACTAGCCTAAGCCCCAAGTCCCAGTAAAAGCGAAGTTGGCNTACTCTACTTCGCACTCAGTAGGGTTTACAGACCAAACTAGCCTAAGCCCCAAGTCCCAGTAAAAGCGAAGTTGGCTTCTCTCAGCTTTCGCAGCCCCTGCTTTCGCCTGCAGTCCTGACAGCTCTCAGCATTGAACGCGACATTCTCAGAACCCTAAACCCTAAGCCTCACACCCCTGAACCCTTGAACCCCTATACCCTATGTTGCAGTGTAAACCCCACACCTTGAACTCTAAAGCTCACAAACCTGAAACCTTCGACCTCGCTGTTCCAACGCTACTCTTTCGGGGAGCGATAAGCTTTGCAGACTTGGGTCGGGAATCAAACCACCGAGAATCGCACACAATAGCATGTTATGATAACTTTATATGTATGTATATATATATATATATATGTGTGTGTGTGCATGTATGTATACATAAAACTGCATATATAGAAATAAATACAACATATGCAGCACAGAATCTGGCATAGAACAGAATAGAACAGGCTACAAAGGAAACACATAGTAAAACCCACATAATATAACACAGTACCAGCCTTGATATTTGGTAATTGCAGTGAAAGAACCGTGCAGCATATACACACAGACACCTATGCTTAGTAAGATGCATAACTTACACTAACAACAAAAAATACCGAAACACAATCACAGAGATACAGCAAGAAGCTGTTTATCCTAGTACTTCCCATGCGAAAAGCCCTACGCCCGACCAGCTGTACTGCATAAACCCTAAACCGTTCAAGGCGGGGTTTAGGTTTATGTTTTGGGTTTGGGGCTTCGGGTTTACACTCTTGCAACTCGCACAAGGGCTCGTCGCCAAAGACTCCAATATCCATTAACTAGGGAATATACCTTAAAGTATAGTAGGCTTCCCTAATATGATGTAAGGTATATTCCTTAACTAAGGGATATTGGCGTCTCTGGGTTTCAGGGCCTATACCGCTTAAGGCCCAGGGCCTGCAGAGTTTTCGTTTCGGCCGCATGCGCCGGATGTCGACAACAGGCTTGCCGCAGCAATCGAGACAGGCCCATCGCAGGAGAGAAGCGCCGATTACCCTCAGGACCNAGGCCCAGGGCCTGCAGAGTTTTCGTTTCGGCCGCATGCGCCGGATGTCGACAACAGGCTTGCCGCAGCAATCGAGACAGGCCCATCGCAGGAGAGAAGCGCCGATTACCCTCAGGACCGCATGAATCACGACAGAGTTCCTGATTTCGGGTTGAAGCGTTTATAGCCATCGTGCATATGGGGAAAAAGACCTTGAGGCTGCTGAGGCCCGGCAATACAACATGAAGGCTCTGAGGTAAAGGCCTCCCAAACATTTCCGGGGAGGCCCTTCTGGGCGCGAATTCGCTTCAAACAATCCAAGGGAAATCGCAGGGACCGCTACAAGGCTCATTGAACATACTGAGTTGGGGGTCAGGGCTCGCGACTCCGATCTTAAACCCTAAAAAGCCTCAAACACTAAGCCTTAAAGCCAGTGCTTAGACGTTCCTTCAACATGGTCCTCTCAACTGCCCTTGGAAACACGAAGCCCCCAACCCCTCAGCCGTCGTACTCGCCCTCCTCCTCGTCGAACTCACCTTCCTCCTCGGCCGTGGCATCCTGGTACCTTGGCCACGGAAGGAGCCTCCTTTAAAGGTTTTGGNCGAAGCCCCCAACCCCTCAGCCGTCGTACTCGCCCTCCTCCTCGTCGAACTCACCTTCCTCCTCGGCCGTGGCATCCTGGTACCTTGGCCACGGAAGGAGCCTCCTTTAAAGGTTTTGGCTTTTAGGATTTAGGGTTTAGGGTGTAGGGTTTGACTACCCTTTTCGGGGGGTTTTGGGTCTTGAGAAACGTGATGACTTCAAGGGTGTCGATGCTCTGAAGGTGCAGGGTTTAGGTTTTGGCTGTTTTTGTTTAGTCTCTCAGGAGTCCATGTCTTCTGGTAGAGGGCTAGTGAGCTACTGCTCCAAACCTGCACAAAATATCTTCCTTGGATTTTTGTGCGTGTGTCGTGCATATCTGAAGGACCCCATGCCGTCAGAAACATACGCAAGTCTTCCACCAGCACCGTGGTGCTGCTGGTACTCAGAGACCAGGTCGTTCATGTTGGATTCAGCCTCGGTGAACTCCATCTCGTCCATGCCTGCATGCCAAAAGCACCTTCANACCAGCACCGTGGTGCTGCTGGTACTCAGAGACCAGGTCGTTCATGTTGGATTCAGCCTCGGTGAACTCCATCTCGTCCATGCCTGCATGCCAAAAGCACCTTCAACCTGCCTGCAAAACGCTTCACATCTTCTCTAACCCTGACCCGACAACCGCTTAACTCCTTTTTTTAGCATGGGCTTGGATTGTAACTCCTAAAACCTGAAGCGTCGTAGGCCCTAGGTTCATCTGCGCAGGCTCTCAGATTCCTTGCTCCCCCTCCGGCGAGTCTTTAAGGTGTTGGATGGGGCCTAGGGGTTTTCTCGGCAGTGCAATCAAGCTGAGGCTTGGGTGTTTAGGGTTCAGGGTTTCAGTGCTCAGAGTCGGCCAATGCAGGCGAGGCACCCAGTCATTAGTCGGCTAGGTGCGACTCTGAGGAAAGACCCCTCCCTTACGCTGAGAGCCTGTGCTCTACGATACCTAGTCCGAGACTTCAGGCGTCATGGCAGCTACTAGTACCTAAGCGTTCAGGGTCTAAGGGTTTCGGGTTCAGGATCCAGGGCTTGAGGTCTAGAAATCGTAATTTCTAAGGCTTGAATTCGGCTTTGCGGCGGAACATGGCCTCAGCTCACAGTTTCCAGGTTCAGGGGGCGGTTTGATTTTGGTCTTAGGGTTTGGGGGTGGGCTTCGGCGTGAGCGAAGGGTATACAGTGCGCTATGGATGGAGGGCCTCGGAAAAGCGGAGGTAGTCGTCAAACCTTGCTTTCCAGCTGCAGGGTAAACCATACTTTGGGGACAACTTCTGTAATACACTGTGGACATTCATAGAATCCCCTACCGACCTTGGAACACGCATTTGAGCCGAGACCGATAGGGCCGTTAGGGACTGCATTACTCACCGTAAGGTCTCAGACCATCATGAAGTGTAAACCGAGAGGCCGTGAAGTACTCCGCCACGCGCTTGAACATCTCCTGAAGTGTCTCTGAAACGTGCATTGTAAACCTGGACATACTCGAAGACCTAACCCTACGCCGAGAGCCCTCCAACCTGAACCAACCCGCCTGAGCCCTAAACGCTCTGACACCTAGTGCCAGGACGCAAGGCTGATATGGGTTGTTGGTTTCCTTGATAAAATTAGAATAGGGTTTTGATGTATATCGTAAAAAATACAATCAGGAACTCTAGGGAGTAGGGTTCGAAATTATTCAAGCTTCTATATCCTGGAATCTGTATAGATCTTGCATGGAACTCGTATAGCTTCTATATTACCCTATAAACCAACATATGTATATATGCATATAATGATATACAAAAGGGCTCCCCCCCCAGCTCGCGAACCAAACCGGAGTTGAATCTATCATAGCTCAGGAACGTATATGGAGAGCGTCACCTGATCACACAAGCTGTCGATTCATAGCTTGCGGATTCTTGCGAAGATGTATTTATGCAGCGCGACAAACGAGAGAAGCCCAACGACGTATTTACGTCGTAAAGTTACATATCACCGAACAACAAAAAAGAGAGCACGCGCACAGTGTGCGTGTGTATACATACACTTACATGTACATGTTCATATACATGTGTATATATATATATATTAAATGTATATATAACAACAACTGTATTTATATATACATATTCATACTTACTGATTCAGGCCCTTCGCACACTGACTCGTCATCTCCTGGATAGCCGTGGAGTTTCCAGCGAAGGCCACAGCCATCTTCAGCCCCTCGGGACAGAGGCGCCATTTTGAACGCATCTAAGTTAGTTACATTTGAACTAAATTTCTTATGTATATGATCAAACTGATTTGTTCGATTAACATCAGCTAAATGTTTAGTCGAGCTTTGAATCCTCGGTGACCAGCCAGCTTGGGTCCATGTCGTGCTTGCGGATTCAGGGTCTACGCAAGCACTTGAGACTGTTGATGGCAATTATTGATAATTCACAGATATTTACAGCTTGCGCCCTCAAAGGTATCAGGCGCAATCTGACCGCGCAGCAATTCGAAGGCATATGCACATGAAGAAGCCTGGCCTAAGACACCGGTNCAATTATTGATAATTCACAGATATTTACAGCTTGCGCCCTCAAAGGTATCAGGCGCAATCTGACCGCGCAGCAATTCGAAGGCATATGCACATGAAGAAGCCTGGCCTAAGACACCGGTCTTCCTCTCCTCCAGACGCAAACCCTGGCTCTGTTCCCGAAACCCTAGTCCCTGCCCCCTCACCCTCCGCATCCGACTCCCTACTCATCAATCCGTAAACACCGGTTTCTAACTGTTCCTCCCTCACCCCTAATCCCTGAACAGTAAACCCGGAAGCTTGGGCCGCCTTGGGCGGGATGTCACAGACGGAGGCCTTGATGTTGTTAGGGATCCACTCCTTGGCCGAGGGTTTCGGGTTCAGGTTTTAGGGTCGAGGGTTCAAAGATCCACTCCATGGCAGAACGGCTGACGGCTTGGGGTTTTGGTTCCTATACTTCGCCAGGACGAGGCCGCATGTCAAGGGTGCTTGAGTCCAAGGCACACGGCTAACAGCATAGGGTCTAGGGTTGAGGNATGGCAGAACGGCTGACGGCTTGGGGTTTTGGTTCCTATACTTCGCCAGGACGAGGCCGCATGTCAAGGGTGCTTGAGTCCAAGGCACACGGCTAACAGCATAGGGTCTAGGGTTGAGGACTTACAGGCTAAGCTCCCACCCAGCTCGGAATGCAAGGTTTAGCCATCAAACGCAACTGAATTTCACGGCTTCAGGAAACTCAGTATTATCAATCCCCCGATGATAGTAGTCCCCTGTTATAATCCCTGTATTCCATTTTTCAAGAGTTTTCAAACAAAACTGCGCAAACCAGGGTTTCTCGTTCACAGTTCCTGGCTCCAAGGTCCCCCCCCTTCTACACATGTTTCCTTGAGACTCCGCCACTCGCAAACCCGTCTAAGTATCCTGACCTGTCATCTAAACCCCTAAACCCATATGGGTGCCCTCAATTTTCATCCTCAAACCTGTGATCTCAACCCTGTTGCTGCAGCAGGT
Organism: Symbiodinium sp. clade A Y106; assembly: GCA_003297005.1. NCBI lineage: Eukaryota > Dinophyceae > Suessiales > Symbiodiniaceae > Symbiodinium > Symbiodinium sp. clade A. The sequence goes on from BGNK01007709.1 coordinate 13,064, forward strand.
TCCACTCGCTCGGGAAAGCCGCCGCTTAAATCCCGATCGGGTTTCGGATGTCAGTACTTCGGCATTCCACATGCAGCAGAAGCAAGGCCAATGGTGACCGCAAACCAATGATGGGGTCCCAGGAAACCCACCCTAAGATACCTCACGTGCCCATAACTATTCACTTCCGTACAACGATAGTACAACGACGTACCGTCCTCACCCGCATGAGCT
>BGNK01007713.1:0-15842 GCA_003297005.1 Symbiodinium sp. clade A Y106
TTGGGCCATGGCTTGCCATGGCCTTGGAGCACGAAGCTCCGCTACCACGTTAGTTTCCGAGGGACCTCTAGGGAACCCCCAGGGCCTCTGGGCCTCTCACACAGCACAACGCACAGAGCCGGCACGCTCCACACTTTTCTCTCTACTGTTCTTCAGCAACTCCGACTCTTGAGCCAAACCCGGCACGGTTTGAGGCTTCAGTACACAGCTCCCTGGACTTGAAACACTTCACAGCTGGTGAGCACTAACAGCGAACTTGGGCTTCAACTCCTAAACACTAGAACTGGCTCCTGATACCTCTTAGGCATCCCGCTGTGGCTGGGAAAGCAAACAGGCTTGAGTCACTTTACAAACACTCCAAGCGTCACAAAGCTCACTCCGTCACTCCGAGGTCCCGACGGTACGATCGAAAGGCGGACCGACCGACACCGACCAAAAAGGGGTTTCGGAAAACATGCAGAATGGTGTCCATCCACACTACTTGCCAAAAGAAAACGCACTCACGTGACATGCAAAACAAGGCTGTGCAAAACTTTGCTTCCACTGCCAGCTGGGAACCTCAGAAGCACTACAGGATGCCGGGATGGATTCGGGCTTTCGTCAAGGGAAAGCAGAAATGCGCTTCGTTCACACTCCTCCCGATGTGGAGAAGGTCATATGTCAATAGCCGTGACAATCGAAACATTGGAGGAGAATGGAAGGCCGTGGCAGGCCAAGCTACTACAACATCGGTGATGTTCCGGATGAGCCTGGGATGATCCGAAGGAATAGCAGGTCAGATGCCGCGCCGCCTTACCAGAGGCCTCGAGCGAGCAGTGTGCCTCGAGGTGCAGCCTTTAGTCCGGTGTCGAATTTGTCGGCGCTGGAGCGGTATGCATCCGACAGGAAGCCCAGTGGCTCTCTCTTGTATCTGGATTTTCAAACTGCGTTATGTTACAGTGTAGTCTCTGTCTGTTTCGTTGATAGCGTAAGTTCTTCTCCCCCGCTCCGGCCGGAACCCGCTCCAAAACGCGACCTCTGAGGCTCAGGGCTGGCTTTTAGAAGGCCCGAAAGTGCGCGAAAAATCCATGCAAAATCTTTTGAGCCATAGTGCGGCCTGGCGGGGTAGAGGTTTGGAAGTTCCACTTCCGCTGATCTGGCCAAGCGCGTCTGAACTACCGCAGACTGCAGGAGAGACTGCGGTAGAGACGGAGCTTCTACGTCCAGAGATTCAATTATTTACCGTAAACCCAGGATGGATTCACAAACACTTCGAAAAAACCGCCAAACCGAAATTTCGCCGATGCTTACAGACTCAACACACCTATGAGTACTGCAGACTCGATTCCGACGATGAGTGCAGCAGACTCGAGGGAACATTGCAGGATTCCAACGGTCCAGAAAAAGGTGTTGCAAGCCAGCAGCAAGCTGTACGCAAACCTCTGCACGTCGAGAGCTTGAGAGCTCCAAATAACAAGATAATGTGCAATTCGAAAGCGTTGGAAAGCAAATCTACCGGCCTACGCAGCAACTGGGCACTTGCACAAACCGCTGCCTCGCGTGCCAACTCAAGCGAGCCTGAGCCACGAAGAGAGATCCAGCGACGGCTCGTGTCAGGGACCTGTCAAGTAGGAGCTGCGAGGCCAAGTTTTCGCACCTATCTCTCAGCACTATGTCTCCAAACGAGTAGCAGGAGTCTGCGCGAGCGCTCAGCCCTTTTTAGCGCAAGAGGCGAAGACACTCCAGCTGTGCAATGATCTCGCTGCAATTCATGAGACTGTATCTGTGCTGGTCCTGACGATCTTTCCAACTTCTGCTAAAGTTCTGATAGCCCTCTTTGGCCTTGCTGCAGATTTGGAGCAGCACATTGGGCATGTCCTCAACGGCTTCACCCCTCTGCAGCTTCCTGGCCTTGGCTTGGCTTGTCGCGTTCAATTCGGTGGCTCCTTTGATGCTGCCATATTCAGTCGTCTCTGCGCCTGCGGCTGAGTGGCAACAATACGATGAGATCTGGCGGCCTTGCACTCATCTCTCCCGCACCGGTCTGATCAGCCTGAGCACCGCTGCCATACCTGCTGCGACGTCATGAAAGTTAGATTTGAACTTGGCACTGGCAAGAACATGTCGAGCCTGACTTCGAAGCATGATTGCACCCCCGAACGCTGAGACCTCGCACGGAGTATGGATTTTGCGCATCAGGGGCAAGGCCCATGACACTTTGCAGTTATATCGAAGCACGCTTCAACAACAACAAGTGCTAGATCCAGATGCCACAACCGCATCCTTTTTGACGCAGAAGGCACAGCACATCCAGTTTTGCGACGGCCCGCTTGTGCAATTCATCTGACCGTATCTGTCCTCGTCTTGGCGTTGGTCCACGGTCAAGGCATGATTTCTGCTCGGTCAGAAGCACATGATGCTGGCAGGAATCCAAGTACTGATCGGCATCGTCCTGATTGCACAGCCTTTTCGGTTCTCGGTCTTCGCATAGACTGTGTAAGAGATATGCACACCGTCAACTTCAAGCTCAGTTGGCCGTTTGGACGTGTAATCTCGCGGTGCCCTCCCAGTGGCAAAGATGGCACGGATTTGGTTGCACCCTGCTGACTTGGTCCAGTTCACACCCGTTTTTTCTATGAAATTCATGAACTGCTCGACCTCCTTCCATTCTTGCACTGTGGAATCCATTTCTGGGTATTTACATTGCAACAAAATCATCATATCACGATGAACCCCGATGGCGTCCACACCTGCCTGGTTCTGTTTCTTTGCAAGGCAGACACGAGACTGCTTGTCTGTTATGAATGTGGTCGCTACACTTTGAGGATCACATGGCGAATCGTAGGGGAAGCCCTTCATTTCGATGGCAATCCGAATGGCACAGAGAGCTTCGAATGCCTTCGTAGCCCAGCTGTTCTTTGCTGGAGTGTTGCCAGTCCACTCCAGGTGCTCGGCACGTTTTGGTCGATCCAGCAACTGCAGCAGGTTCAACAAGTATGGGTATGGGACTGAAACGCAATACCTATCGTCATCCCTCTCAAGGAGGATTAGACCCCTCTGAGAATAGCCTAGAATTCTGCCTTCGGAGACAACTTCTTGCAAGAGGATGACCTTGAGCAATGATATGATGTCTTCCTTGGACATGCCCGTTGCTTTGACGGCTTTCCGGTGGAGCTCAAGACGACTGCATGTCAACAGGGCACCAAGTCCACCACTCCGCCGTTTCATGAATGAACACATCTCCACCAGCAATGCTGCGTGACCACCACAGGCGCTAATCGCACGCCGCGAGTCCAGGTCCGTAACATTCATGCCTCAGGGAACTCAGCACACTTAATGCATGCAGGGCATGGACATGTCATCGAACAGCAGACGTCTCCCTCGCGAGCCTTCAAAGAACTGTAGCGACTGGTTGAAACTGAAGGCCCCAAGATTCATGTGCTTGAGCGGTATGTCAGTTGGCTTTGGATCCCAGTTCACCGGCGAAGTATGGGTAATGACCGGCACCACCAATCCCAGCGGCTTCTGCCCACAGTTGTAGTCAGCCAAGCTGTTCACAAAACCTTTGAGATCGCTGTCAGTATAGCCAAGCCTTTTCTCGCTTAATAGCATGGCGAGCTCATCCACATGAACGACCAGAATGCGAGTATCTGCCTCGTGGGCACGTGCAAAGAGGGCATCCAGCACTTCCTTTGTTGTCAATCCCCTCAGCCAGTCTACCTTATGACGGACGGCGTCTGGCGAGCATTCTAGGAGTCCCCGCGCAAAAAGAAGACTGGCCATGGTTTGCCGCTCGGAAAAATTCTGAGTACTGATAAGATGAACTGCTTCGGTGCGATCAGCATCGCCGCCGCCAGAACCGCCATTAAAGTTCAGCCCCACACGAAGTACAGCACAGTCTCTGAATTCATCGTCTCCTTTCAGCAACCGCTCAACCTGGAAGCCCCAACGCGTTTTTCCAGCACCGCTCATGGTGGCGTATTCCAGCAGCGGGCTGTCAACTTTGTTCAACAGCCTGGAGGATGTGAAGCGCTGCAACATCGTGCTGACTTCCGACAGAAATGCTTTGGATGTTTCGTTGGGGTTCACATAGTGTGAGTCATTTGGCTCTGTGTGGAGGCTGCGAGACAACTGTTGTTGCAGCTGGTCTTTGATGGCCAGCAGGTCAGAAGCCGAGTGCCCAGTCGAGTCGAGGATGGCCAAAAGGTCCTGGCTTGCACAAGGGATTGACAATCACAACAAACCGAACATCGGCAAGGAGGGAGAAAACCGACTAGCAGGTTCCTACACTGTTTCATGTTTTCGCGAACACGCTGGCCGTTCATAACAGACCAAAGAGAAGCATTGGACAAATCAAGACAGACAACAACACCGACGAAACTGCGACAGCAGGGCGGTCAAGTAATCTGAGCCTCATACGCAAAAGCAACTGCAGCCCGAGAGCCAGACCCTCTCACCTCGATCCTAACTGCAAGCATTCAGAACAAACGCAGGGTTCAAAAAGCAGGAACAGAAACCAGATTTGTGTGAAACCTTTGCCTGAGCCACAGAGGTGACTTCCTCTCGGCAAAACACGAGGTGCAACCAGATTTGCGTATAGCCTTTGCCTGAGACACGAAGGTGCCTTCCACTCGAAAACAACAACACGAGGTGCAACCAGATTCGCGTGAAACCTGAAGCAGCCAAGAGCCCTCTGCTCCGAAAAGCGCGAGGAAGAAATCACCCAAAAAGCAACAACGGTGGACCGCACGAAAACGCACGACGCCCAAGAGCCCCGGACATGCGGAGTGCTACAAGCCAAAGCCAACATGCTCACGCAGAAGCCCCCCGGCACTCGTCTTGCCGGAACCCCAGTGCTCGGCAAGGTCCGTGTGCTAGAGGCAGGCACTAAGAACCCAGGTCCCTTGACTCCCCCTCACGGACACAGCAACCTGAAAGTCGAGCCTCAAACAAAAGCAACCGCAACTTGGATGGCTGACCCCCCCACCTCGAGCCTAGGACTGACACCCCGTTCTGAAGCATCGGCAAAACACGAAAAGCAACCAGATTTGCCTGAACCTGAAGCAGCCAAGAGCCCTCTGCTCCGAAAGCCCCTCCCGCTCCCCGAAGTGCTGCAAGCCAACACAGTGCAGACACCTTAACGACGAGGGGATCCTGAGAGGAAAGCAGTACCCCAACAAGCAACAACAGTGGACCGCACGAAAACGCACGACGACCAAGAGCCCCGGGCAGGCAGGAGTGCTACAAGCCAAAGGCAACATGCCCACGCAGAAGCCCCCGGCCTGCACTCGTTTTGCCGGAACCCCACTGCTCTTCAAAGTCCGTGTGCTAAAGGCACCCAGNCCCGGGCAGGCAGGAGTGCTACAAGCCAAAGGCAACATGCCCACGCAGAAGCCCCCGGCCTGCACTCGTTTTGCCGGAACCCCACTGCTCTTCAAAGTCCGTGTGCTAAAGGCACCCAGGGTTGACTCCCTTGACCCCCCTCCCTTCACGGACACAGTAACCTGAAAGTCGAGCCTCAAACAAAAACAACCTCAACCTGGAGAGCGAGCGCAAAGTGAGCGCAAAACAGGCTGACCCCCCCATCTCGAGCCTAGGACTGACACCCTGTGCTGAAGCATCGGCAAAACACGAAGAGCACCAGATTTGCCTGAACCTGCAGCAGCCAAGAGCCCTCTGCTCCGAAAGCCCCTCCCGCTCCCAGAAGGGCTGCAAGCCAACACAGTGAAGCTTAACGACGAGGGAATCCTTGCCGAGAGGAGAGCATGACCCCAAAAAGCAAAAGCGGTGGACCGCACGAAAACACACGCGGGAGTGCTGCAAACCAAAGGCAACAGCAACAACTGCAAACGCAGAAGCCCCGGCCTGCACTCGTCCTGCCTGGACGCTTGCTTTGGCCTCGTACTTCTGCTCGGCCTCCTTCAGCTCTTTCTTGGCCTTCTCTAGTTTCGTCTCGGCGTCCTGTAGTTTCGTCTCGGCGTCCTTGAGCTCCTGCTTGACCTTATCGGCCTTTTCGCTGCTGCTGTCTTTCAATTCCAGCAGCTGCTCTTGCAGGTATGCGGCCAGGGCTTCTGCCCTTTCCAGCCCGCTCNTCTCGGCGTCCTTGAGCTCCTGCTTGACCTTATCGGCCTTTTCGCTGCTGCTGTCTTTCAATTCCAGCAGCTGCTCTTGCAGGTATGCGGCCAGGGCTTCTGCCCTTTCCAGCCCGCTCAGGGCCACATCTCGCTGTCGTTTTGCCGCATCCAGATCCTGCCAAGTGCAGGGCTGCCAAGAGTCCGCTCAGACGCAGCCCACAACGGCCCACAACCAGCATGGCAAGCAAGCAACAACACGGAGGCAAGCCTGCTTGGCATCTTCGACTGGGGCTGCGATCTGGGCTGATTCAGCCTGCATAAGCAACCCCTCAAGCTATTCGTCTGAAGCTCCCTGGCCCCACCACACCGAAAGGACGAAAACCACTTAAGCAAGAGACACCGCAAAGCGCCTCATCCACTGCCTTGTTTCGCGAACCCTGCGGCAAGTTGGCACATCCTTAGACATGCTAGGGTCAGCGAGCCTTCGCGGAGCCCGCCTGATCGAAGCTTGCTGTGGCCTGCAGGAGCCACACAGAACTGCAAAGCCATCACCAGCAAGAACAGGCTCCCTGAAAGTGCCTCGGTCGTCGCCTCTGCTACGTCATCCTTTTCTGAGGTGGCCTCCAAACATGGACTGATCCCGAGAAGACCTACATGTGCTGCTGGCGGGACCGTTTCATGCAAGCATGAGACCNGTGCCTCGGTCGTCGCCTCTGCTACGTCATCCTTTTCTGAGGTGGCCTCCAAACATGGACTGATCCCGAGAAGACCTACATGTGCTGCTGGCGGGACCGTTTCATGCAAGCATGAGACCTCGCAATCAATCCCTCAAGCTCCTCGAAATTGGTCTGATGCTCCCGCCGAGCAGCTTTCGATGCGAAATCCGAACACACGCCGAAAGGACAAGCAAACCTCGCCTTATCTTCGTCTTCACGAGGTTGCAGAGGCCCCTGCTCAGAAAATGAATACACTTACACTTGGGCAGGAGCGAAGAAAACGCCGTCAGAACAGCACAAGGAACGCCACGCCGAAACGACAAGTTTACCCTTTTCGCCTTGACGTCTTCACTGTCTTCGGCCTCACCACGGTCCAAAGTGCCATCAGCCTCAGCTCTTCAGGACATAAGCTTAACACTGAATTTCTTCTGAGTCTCGGCTTCCCGCCTCAGCCCTGCGGGCGACGAGCAAGTTGCGTGCCCAAGGTCCCGGAGGAACCGACCTCGCTCTGGCTTGCGCATCTTCGGCCCCCCATGCCATACACCACAACCCACCTTGGAAAGGGCACGGCCCCCGCTCCAAGCAAAGCCCGCGCCGTCTGCGTTGCTCGCCTGAAGCTGCTCGGGAACACCTCTAACACTGTTCAAAGCGCTGGCCTTAGACTCTGGCAGACACAACAAGAACAGCGCCAGCAGCGCCGGCAGCACCAGCACACGCCTGACCTTGCGTGATGTTGCTGGAGGCCTGCTCATGGCGGCAGTCGTCCTAGCTGTCCTCTGCTCGAGCAAAAGCACTGCAATCTGCATGAACGAATGGTCGAGCTCTGCCTGTTTCAGCTTGACTGCTGGTTCATCCCTCCGGCTGGCTGTTGGGCTTGGGGTTTAGAGCTTCAGCTTCTGGGTTGAGGATTTCGGGGTCACGGGACGGGGGTTCAAGGGTCACGGCAAACTCAGGGAAACCCCACACTGCCCGACAAAAGAGAAGGTGAAACCCCAAACCGCCCCGCCAGAAGCCCAGGTGAAACCCCAACCGCCCCACCAGCAGCCCAGGTGAAACCCCAACCGCCTTCAAGGAGCCCAGGTGAAACCCCACCGCCCCNCGAACTTGCTCCCACAGGTCCGCATGGTGTTTGCCTTGACATGCACCCCTCAACTTGGTAAAGACTCCTTTGCAATCCAAGGTGCAATCAATGGGCCCCGCACTTCTTTGAAGGAGCAAAAGAACCGCATACAGTTCCCCTCGGAAGACCGTTTGCTGTCCCGGGAGTGTGGCACAAATCGAGGCAACTAGCTCAGGCTTGCCATTAACCCACTTGAAGGCCGCTACACTGACCCCAACCTTACGGAGCCTAACATCGCTAGTGAAAGGTCCTCCGCTNAACTTGGTAAAGACTCCTTTGCAATCCAAGGTGCAATCAATGGGCCCCGCACTTCTTTGAAGGAGCAACAGAACCGCATACAGTTCCCCTCGGAAGACCGTTTGCTGGCCCGGGAGTGTGGCACAAATCGAGGCAACTAGCTCAGGCTTGCCATTAACCCACTTGAAGGCCGCTACACTGACCCCAACCTTACGGAGCCTAACATCGCTAGTGAAAGGTCCTCCGCTNACAAATCGAGGCAACTAGCTCAGGCTTGCCATTAACCCACTTGAAGGCCGCTACACTGACCCCAACCTTACGGAGCCTAACATCGCTAGTGAAAGGTCCTCCGCTGGCATCCGTGCTAAAGGTGAGACCTCGACCGTCAATGATGTCGTCACTCAGCCACAAGCCGGTGCTTTCGTAGCATGAGGGTTCAGTGACTTTGGCAAAGCTGCGCAATCCTCTCAACCACGACAATTTGGGGCCAAGCTCAGCATTCGGGGAGTACCAAACAGGCTGACTAAAACCCTTGTCATTCCACCACTGGCAGTCAAGTAGGACGTGTCTCCAACTCGCTTCAACATTGCACTTTGGGCAAGTTTTGACTGGGCTGTTGGCGCAATGCACCAGACTACCCTGCCACACAGCTTTTAACCCTGTCTGCTTGAGGGTATCGCCCTTAGCCGCGAATGAAGCGAGAAGTTTCCTACCTACAACCCAATCCAAACCTTTCTCCAGTGCCGGACTGCCTACTTTTTGTGCAATCTGGCGTCGGCCTTCTTGCCTCACATCTTCTTTCAAAGCCTGCAAGACCAAGGTTCTCTGACACGCGTCCTGGATGTTGTAACGTTGGCTTTGCCCCGGCCTCTGCCAAACAAAGGCCTCGCTCACATTCCAACGGATGCCTGTCATGTGACCCACAGTAGCAGCTAAAGGACCTTTCACATGGTGCCAATCCTGTTTGCCTTCACTGAAAGCTGAAGCAGCTTGCTCCCACACACGTGCAATCGGCGCCGTATCTGGTCCCCACCTGTCTAAAGCTTTGAACCACGATTGCACCTGCTGAGTAAGGATATCAGCCCATGGGTCCGAGACCCTGTGATCCATCGCAGCTAGCGCAACCTCAAGGCATCCGAGCTTGTGCAAACCCACCTGTTGCCCTACCGCTCGCCTAAGCCACTTGACTCGACTGGGAGGCATACCCTGTGCTTGGTGGCCCCACATCAAGGAAGGGCTGATACTGCCTCGGAACAAACGAATGCGACAGGATTCATTGGTGAGTTTAAGGCTCTCCATTTTGGCTTTACGGCGTTTACCCTTAAGCAGTCGTCCAGTCTGGACCCTAACGCGCCGGAACCTACCTAAACCACAATCAACCCCCAAATCTCGCATGCTTTGAAAGATTTTGGGATCATCGTCGGTTTTGATCTGTTCCAGTGCGTTTCTGGCCTGCTTAGTACTCGCTAAGAAACCAGTCTTCTCCCTAGAGAGTTTAAGACCACTTTGCTCCAAAAGGGTGGCCAGCTGTCTAAAACCGGAAAGCGCATGTTGGGCAACAAGAATGGGCGAGGAACTTTCAAAGTCAGCGCCAATATCATCGACCCAAGTATCTAAGCCTTTGAGCCCTGGGCTAGAGCTTGCTTGCTGAAGGATGGGCTTGAGGAAAACACGGGCCATAACAGTGGCAAAAGGGCAGCCTGCTAGGATCCCCCGCTGCGGAGTGATGGGCTCACTCAGGATGTCCTCACTGACAATGTGTCGGGCTCCTCTGTAGGTTTGAAGTGTCAAGGCCGCCACAATTGGCGGGAAGTTGGCATCCAAAAGTCTTTGCTCCAAGACCTCCAAGTCAACACGATCGTAGAAAGTCTCAAGGTCTAGCAGCACACATATCATGTGGCTCTTGCTGTGCCTACTGACTTCGCCTTTCAAAAGACGGTGGATTGCCACCTGCAAGCAGGTGTTGCCCGGAGTTGCGCGGTCCCACGGTGTGTCGAGCTTGGTGGCCTCCATCCACCTTTGCACTTCTCGTCGCCTCGTAAAGCACCAAATGCGATACGTCACTGATGTCAAGGTGATTGGCCTTTCAATGTGCTCTTTCTTTGGGATCATGCAAACCTCATTTTGTGTCCAATGCAGTGGGGCCTGAACTAAGGTTTCTGCTTGGTTCAACACCGCGGCAAGCGAATCGTAAGCCTGGCTGGGCAAGCTGCGTATGGCCGCGTATGTAAGGCCATCTAAACCGCCGGCTTTATCAGCAACCTTATGTATCACTGATGAGATCTGCAAGCCTGTGATGGGTTGAAGCTGGCAACTCCTAGCCTTATAATTTAGAGTCTCACTCAGGCATTGGCAAGGTTCAGCTTCGCCCCAGATTTCGAGCCACTGGTTCCTCCTAAGTCTTGCTCTTTCAGCGACAGGCTGGTCGACGAAAGGACGGCTGTGCACACACTCAGCTTTTGACAAAGCTCTGAAGAGAGGCCGCATGCCTTTAATCGATCCAGCCTTCAACCAAGAACGAAAGTCCCGCAAACTGTTGCTGCTCTGGTTTCTCTGCGCCTCTGCCTCACGCACCTGTGCTTGGATGGCAAGCTGCTGCAGCCCTTCGGCCTGTTTTGCATGAAATGCATCGCAAACTTGCGTGCAAAAGTGCTCGGCCTCCGAACTCCAATACCCGGTGGTAAGGAAGGCATCTGCGTCCCTAGCATTGTCTCGGGTACTCTGCCACAAATCGCCTCTCAAACCCGCCTGCAATCTAGTGATGCCTTTGCGCATGCGGCCCCACCAACCTGCCGCGGTGTTCTGGCTTTGGTTCATCACTCGAATGTCCGACAATCTGCCCCAAAGAGCTTGAACACGCTGGCCTCTGCCAAGCTCGGATCCCCTGCAAGATTCCATGGCCTTTGCCCACTTTGCCAGGCTAACTGAGACAGGATCGTCACCAATATGGTTCATGAGCTCAGCACAAGAAACCTCCACCGACGGCCATGCTTCGCTCGAAACATCACCTGTGAGCTTTGGGAATTGCTGCAGTCTCCACTGCGGGTCCGCGAGTCCTGCCTGCTTGATGGTCAGGAGCAGTGCTCCATGCGNCTCCACCGACGGCCATGCTTCGCTCGAAACATCACCTGTGAGCTTTGGGAATTGCTGCAGTCTCCACTGCGGGTCCGCGAGTCCTGCCTGCTTGATGGTCAGGAGCAGTGCTCCATGCGGGCGCCACGGTACACACCACTCAACCTCCAAACTAACATAGGGCTCCAAAGCACGACTAACTATAACAAAATCAAGCTCAGCACCGACTCCTTGAGTGCAGGTGATCTCGCCTGTTGCTACCAGTCTGCCTCTCATGACCTGGACCATGCTAAGTTCTAGGAGGTCTTCCGGGCTACAGTTGAAGTCACCACCCACAACCCAAGGCTCAGGCAGTGATCTCACATACGACACGAGGTTTGCAAGGATCTCAGCATTTCTGGGTCCGGTGGGCCCCTCAGTGTCTTTCAAATACAGCACGATTAGCGTGTAATCAAGGCCCCCTGCACGCAAACCAATCGCCTCAAAGCCGGCGCCTTCGTGAAGGAACCTGTGCTTGTGCCACGCTCCTCTATGCCTCCTGGCAACCCAAACCAAACCCCCCAGCCTGAAACCTTTCTCCCCTGGATGCGCCGGCAAACCAAAAGTGTGCCAGCACAGAGCCTGCAAGGTTCCGCGCCTGGCATGCAGTTGTTCATCATCTAGGTGTGTTTCCTGGACACCTACCGCGGCACAGCCACATGAGCCGAGCCAGTCCAAGGTTGCTTGATTGAGTGTCGTCACATTTGCAAAACCAACCTTCAGATCTGGCCTATCTGCCCTGGTGGGAGCAATGCCAGTCACCTCATTATTTCGCAGCTCAGAGCCTACCTTCGGAGCATTGCCACTGCACTGCCCACATTGTGGATTTGGCCAGTCTTCACGCAAAATTGTGGTATCGCTCTTAGGTAACTGTGTGTGTGCATTGGGTAAGGCGCTGACCTCGGGAGGGAGGTCAAAAGTGAACTGCGGGGCCTGGTGAATGTCAAGCTTGTTACTGGCACCACTAGGGCACTGCAAGACTTGTTTCACTAAAAGTTCAGCTCTGCGCCAACCTGCCGCTTCACCCTCCAGCGCAATCATGATCTCCCAACCTACCTGGTAACCGAGAGTAGCTTCAGGGAAAATGGTTTCGATCTCTTCGGCTGCTGCCAACAAGGACGAGGCCAGCGGCGCAGGTACAGGATGCCAAACGCCTGCTTTTTGGATCAGGTCCCACAGGGCTCTCCAATCAAATCCATCCGGCAGCATTGCACCTTCACTTGGTTGTGCCTTGTGTGCGTCACCCGGATCAGCCTGCACATCATGTTCATCATCGTGCACATGGAAAAACTTTGGCCGCGACCTGATCGGAAAAGCAGGCTTTGCCACATCTCGCCTCCTGGCAACACGCTTCGGCAATTGCCAGGTTTCCCCTTTTGCATCGCCAGTGGTATCGGCTTCACTGGCCTCTGTAACGGCTTCGTGGTGCCGATCAAGGCTCCCCGCCTCAGAATCCCACGATGCAGACGATGCACACCCCTGTGTCATATCTTGATGTAGAGCTCCCCACTCTGAAAATGAGACCCCGGCCGCTAAACCCCTCGCAACCTGAGGCCAGCTTTCCACACCTGGCTCCCCACCAGGTATACTAAAACTAGTGATCGCACGGAAGACCTGAAAACGTTGCTCCATGACTTGGTCCACACCTTGGCACAAAGCTTGCAAAACACCTGTGACCACATGAACCAAGAGAAGCAAAGCAATGCTAGAGTCTTCCTGCTGGGATTGGGACTTCCAAAATGGTTGACATGGCCAAACGGGGCCCGCCCCTGTAGTGGTCGAACAAGCACCGGGCTGACCACTGCTGCTCACCCTCATGGGCCCGTGACCCCGCCGGCCCAGGCCCTATCCCTGATTTGCACCATCCTTGGCACGCGGGGACCGGCTACGATCTTTTTGCATTGCCTGATCTACTTTGGAGGCCTCACCTGCGTCGGCCATTGCATGATCGGGCAGACCTTGCTGTTGCACAGAAACAGGTGGCTGCACTGGAGCAGTGGTGCTAGCCAGGGCTGGCGCAGCCACCAGCTGGGCTCGGACACGTTGCTCGTCTTCTGCTTTAAGTTGCACCCCTGCTCTAGACAAAGCATCAAAGAACGCTTCGAAACTCTTAGAGTCTTCCGCTGGGGGTTCAACCTTGTTGTCAGACTCGCTCAGCTTCGCTTGCAACTGCTTCTGCAGCTCCTCAACTTCGATCTGCTTGGTGCTCAACTGTTCTGTCAAAGTCTGCATGCTACGCAAGAGCTCCTCATAGGTTTGCTTTGCCCGGTCGATTCGGGCCTGGAGCGACACCGATTGCTGCACAAGTTCTCGCAAAGAGCTGGTCTCAGCTTTGAAGCGTCTGTTCAATTCTGACACAGCCTGCCCATATGGGATCTCTTGCTTCGGCTCTTGCAGGAGCCTCTGTATGCTCTCTGGCAAGGACGACAGATGTTGCTTGCAGACCTCTTTTAAATCAGGCTCAGGCTGTGGCGTCGACTTGCAAAGCATGCCATGCGCCTTCAAGGTCTCTTGCAATTTGTTGTCAAAAGAACACCAATGCGCCTTCAACGCTTCAAGCACCTCCGCAGGCCATGCTTTGGTGTCCAGGCCTGGAGGGGGCTGGACTTTGGGTTTCCTAGCCTTGGGTGCTCTCCAACGCGCACTTTCCCACACACTAGGCCAGTGGCTCTTCTGTGGGGCGGCTTGCCCCGACGCAACTATGGATTTAGCCCAGGGTGTGTTGCATTGGCTGCAGTGTGTGTGCTTGCTGCAACGGTCCATCCACAGCCAGCTTTGGCAAGCTTTGTTACAGCAGACCACATATGCACGAGTCATGTCTGTTCCACACCACTTGTGACACGGATGGGTAAGGTTCGGTAGTGCTGCAAAGAGAGGTCACGCCAGCGAGCGGCAATCAAGTCCAAGCAAATTGCACAATTCAAGCAAAATTGATTGGCAAGAAATCGCGACCGCAATGGCTCAACTACTGCAGCAAAGTACCTGTGTACAAGGCTCTTCAGCTCGCGAAAAAGCCGGGACTGCACGCTACCCCACCCTTTCACGCTTGAGCCTTGAGCCAACCTTGAGCCANGCAATGGCTCAACTACTGCAGCAAAGTACCTGTGTACAAGGCTCTTCAGCTCGCGAAAAAGCCGGGACTGCACGCTACCCCACCCTTTCACGCTTGAGCCTTGAGCCAACCTTGAGCCAGCGCCCCCCCTCCTGGGTTTCACCTGCCCTCCTGCGCCCGCCTCCTGGGTTTCACCTGCCCTCCTGCACCCCCCTTCTGGGTTTCACCTGCCTCCTGCGCCCCCCCTTTTTTTTCCGCGGACTTTTCCCACAGGGCGAATCCTTGCAAGCTGCTCTTCAGCACTCCAGAAGCACGCTGCTTCCGCTACCGGCTTACTTGACCTGGCTACGCTTGTCCTTTTTCNTTTTTTTTCCGCGGACTTTTCCCACAGGGCGAATCCTTGCAAGCTGCTCTTCAGCACTCCAGAAGCACGCTGCTTCCGCTACCGGCTTACTTGACCTGGCTACGCTTGTCCTTTTTCTTGGTGCACTGCAGACTAAGCTTGGCTGTTACCTCATTGGTCAAAGAGTACTGGCCACCACATTGCGAACACTTCCACAACTGGCCAAAGAGCTCCATGACATGAGTTTGATGGACTCCGGCGAAACTCGCTGGACCATCACCGCCACAAGGCGTGTCAGATCTGGTTTTAAGGGCATTGCGGTTTTTGGTATGAAGAAGCTTCAGGCTGCACTTGCTGCACGCAATGTTTAGGCCTTGCCACTCCCACTTGTGGCCACTCTGGCCGACATCGCCGGCAGCACTCACTAAAGCGGAGAACCATTCCTGCATAGTTTGCGTATGGCCATGTCCAACATTTGCCCCAAAGCGCTTCTTACAGGGTCTAGGCAGATCAGCATGGCCAGAGTGGCGGCCCTCCTGCTTTTTGTCGGCCTTCAAGCGTTCAAAGGCCTGGAAGCAAGGATGTGCTTCCGCACCTTGACTAACAAGGATTTTGGCAGCACGACCGCTCAAATTTTCGAGAGTACTCTTAAACTGCACATCCTCGGCATGCAAAGCCTTTGCAGAAACGTGGCACACAAGCTTGTTGGCAAAGTCACTACAGAGTTTATCGGCAACCTCATTTAGGTCCCTTCTCCAAGCCTGCTGTTGACCAAATTTCTCAACAAACTCTAGCTCAGTGAGGTGAGAGTTAACCCACACCGCATGCAAGCGTTGAGGATTTTGCTGACGAACTTGCTCCCACAGGTCCGCATGGTGTTTGCCTTGACATGCACCCCTCAACTTGGTAAAGACTCCTTTGCAATCCAAGGTGCAATCAATGGGCCCCGCACTTCTTTGAAGGAGCAANAACTTGGTAAAGACTCCTTTGCAATCCAAGGTGCAATCAATGGGCCCCGCACTTCTTTGAAGGAGCAACAGAACCGCATACAGTTCCCCTCGGAAGACCGTTTGCTGGCCCGGGAGTGTTTTACAAATCGAGGCAACTAGCTCAGGCTTGCCATTAACCCACTTGAAGGCCGCTACACTGACCCCAACCTTACGGAGCCTAACATCGCTAGTGAAAGGTCCTCCGCTGGCATCCGTGCTAA
>BGNK01007714.1:0-15842 GCA_003297005.1 Symbiodinium sp. clade A Y106
CCCCCCCCCCCCCACTACAACTTCAACAGCAGCAACAACAACAGTAACAACAAGAATAACAACGACAACAGCAACATCAGCAACAACAACAACAGCAACAACAACAACAACACGAACACCACCACCACCACCACTCAGAAACAACACCAACACAACCACAGCCACAACAACAACAACCACAACAACAACGACAACGACAACTACGAGTTTAGCTTCAACTACATTACGTTTTCAACTACAACAACAACAGCAACAACTGTAAATGACAGACGTCAACGAGCAGTGGGCACCGCACCACAGCAGGAGACAGACGCAGCCAGCATCTTGTGCGGAAAATGGGACGCGGGACCCAGAAATCAAATCAGCGAAAATTGTGCACGGCACCACAGCGGGGCGACACATGCAGNCAGGAGACAGACGCAGCCAGCATCTTGTGCGGAAAATGGGACGCGGGACCCAGAAATCAAATCAGCGAAAATTGTGCACGGCACCACAGCGGGGCGACACATGCAGCCAGCATCCTGTGTAAATAACGGGACGTGAACAACAACAACAACAGCAACAACAACAACAACAACACCAACACCAACACCAACAAGTGTAAATGACAGACGTCTACCAGCAGTGAACACCGCACCGCAGCAGGAGACAGACGCAGCCAGCATCTTGTGCGGAAAATGGGACGCGGGACCCAGAAATATCAGAAATCAAATCAGCGAAAATTGTGCACGGAGGTATATTCCTCAAGGGGTATTGGAGTCTCTGGGTGGGTGGGCGGGCAAAGACGGAAGCCTTGACCGGCCCAGCCCGAAGGCGCTAAACTTCGGGACGGTCTTGCCGGTCGCCCAAAGGGTCCATGTCAGGTACATATGATTATTCACGTATGGCCTTAAAAGGGTTTGCCACAAATATCTACATATATATATGTAGATATACATACACATACTTTATAGGTACACAGGACACTCAGGGAGTTCGCCTGGCACATACACTCCCCAGCCTCAGGCTTTTACAAACAGCTTTTCAGGAGGAGCCCAAGAACCATGTATATAGCACCTGGGTGGGCGGGGGGGGGGTATGTTATAGTATGACTAAGATCGTGCAGGAACCTCAGGAATAGTAGTATTGCAGCGGTATTCCAGCCCCTCATCACTACGCCCCAAACTCCAAGCCCAGCAAGCCTAAGCCTCAAACAGTTTATAATTTAATTACACAAACCTTGAAAACCTGAAACTACAGTCCTTGCACCTTATCCCCTCATTAAACCCTGAGCCCCGGATACCTACACCCCGAAAGCCTAAGCCCCGAATTTCAATCTTTCAGGATCGGTCTTTACAAAGAGCCGCTCATGGCCCCGGAAACCTTTCGCGTGATGGACCTCGGGGTTTTACTCAGTTACAGGGCCTGGTTTGAGCTTGCTTCAGGTTTTGTTTAAGGGGCTTAAGGGTGTGAGGTGAAGCTCAAGTGTTTATGGTTTGGGGTGTTGGGGTTTAGGGTTGGGTTCCGATATCCAAATGTTAGATGTCACCGGGTATCCTGCACATCCTATGCATTATAACAGGATGGCCATGAGTATTGAGATTGATTTGCGGTGCGGTGCACGATCTGGGTAAGACTTGGCTGCGCATGGTGGATGTGCAAGCCTGGGTGGCGTCGTTCTTTGCTTGGGGAGGGGGACGCCAGAAGAAGCGCTTGGGAGGGTGGGGTGCGGGACCACGGGACTAGAAGAAGTGCTGCGTCGTCTAGGTCAGTTGCAGTTCATTACATTTCGCGAAAATGGATGCTGAGCTGATATCAGATGTTGGTGCCGATGTGTGCCGGTTAGAATTGTGAATGTCAGGAGTGTTCATTCAACTTCAGGTGGAGGTTTTTGAGTCATTCGAGATGTCCAGGGATGTGTGAAAAAGAGCTCCCGAAACCCCGGACCTCTGCTTTCTGTCACTGCAAGGAGCAGCTGTTCACGTACGGCGACATCATCTTTACCGCGGTGTTTGCGATCGATGCTGGATCTTGATGGAAGATCATTTGTTTTGATTATATAAGTAAGCCTTAACCCAGATTTCACGATATTGTGTTGCGTATGGTTTTATAAGCCAGAACCCGGGTTGATTTTCAAAGCCTTAACCCGGGTTTCACAGTATTGTGTCAAGGAAGCTTAGATTATGTTCCTGAGCAAGAGCCCAGGATGTCATCGTTCGCGTTGCCTTCCTCGGCTTTTCCTTCTGGCCACTTGCTGCAAGTTTTTTGGCAGGGCAGAAGATTACCCAGATTTTACAATATACCTCCGCGGCGGCAGAATATGTTCGAGATTGGGCAGGTTTTTTCAGAATACTTAAGAACTACGGTTCGGCTTTAGTTAGTTTGTTGCATACATATTTGGGCTTCTGTGAACCTTGAAAAAGCCTGTCCCCAGATCGAAACCGAAAGTCTGCAAATCTGCAAAAGCTATCACCGGACCCTCGACCCTTAAAACCCTAAACCCCAAACCCTAAACCCCAAACCATTCAAAACGAGACTCGTACCCGGAGACCTCGTCAGGCAAGTCCGAGTTGCGAGAGCGTAAACTATTCAAAACCCAGGAAAACATCGGAGAGTTCCCCAGAGGCCTTCAGCGGATGAAATCCATAGACCCGTAAGGCCGTGTACTCTGTCATTATAACCTAAGTGTCCATGTAGCCAAATAGTAGATACTTTGGCACCAAAGTACGTACCTATTTATAGGGATTACTGTAAGGCATAAGTATATGCTGTATGAGTACGTGGACCCTTAGGGAAACTATAATACGCTTCATCCCGTAAGCCGTAAAGCCATAAACCCCGCACCGACATATCCCATAACCCTGAGCGTTTACAGCCGATATAAGCCTTTCTATCCGAGTGATTCATGCCCTACAGCCCTGCTGACCCTGAGCCCATACCTATCATAATCTCAAAAAAACCCCACGTTTTTAAGGACTTATATATGAAAAATTATTATATGGAACACTACAAAGGAAGGTTGTTTTGGGCGGTTACGCTTCTCCTTACCTTACGCCTTACGCCTTGGCGTCACAAGCGGCCCGGAAGTCCCGTGAACTGAGAACCATTAGGGTTTAGGGTTTAGGGGTTTAGGCATTAAGAGCCCAGCTGCAAAAAAGGGGTTCAGGGGTACCTGCACAGGAGCTGGGTGAACACGCAAGGCCGTGAGGCCAGGATTTGGCTGGTTTCCAAGCTCAGTTGCAAAACATGTGGTTTAATGAGGTTTTCATGGTTTATTCCCCAAAACCAGACCTCAAGCCTACCCCTACCTGGACCCTGTACATCATCTTGTTTTGAAGGATTATCGGGAATCATAGGCAACCCTGAAAGGCTAGGCTTTGCAGGGTCCATGGGTATCTACTCCAGAGACTCCAAGCCCAAAAGCCCTTGAATGCTGAGGAAGCAGTGCATGAATTACATTGACGTGGCCGTGGTCATCACCTCCGTTTTCGAGGTGCGGATAGGAAGTATACTAATGAGGACGGGTTTGGGCTCAAAGCGGGTTATATTCCCTTAGGGTCGTACCTATTCATAAAGACTTCTGGGGCCCCCAAACTACAACCCGGGAGATTCTCATAGGATCGGGGGATGCTTAGACTTCAGGGTTTATCATATTAGGGTGATCAGGGGGGTGTATAAGGAGCTAGAAGTACAAGTCGTGCTGGAGGGTTTCATTCAAGGGTTCAGGTTGAAACTTCAATATGGATTTCTTGGTTGATAGCCCTTATGGTTGAGAGGGCTCCAATAATAGAAAAATCACTTAGTGGCTGAGGTTATAAACTTTAAACTTTTTGGGAGAATGAAACCCAAACTCGGCAACTAAGATCAAGGCATCTGCATAGGAGGTTTTTTGTGTTTCGGACTTAGGGCCTAGGGTTATCGAGCAGGGGTTGGGTGGTTTCTTGTTGTCCGGCTGCTGGCCTCCAGAACCCGCCCGAAAGCCCAAAACCCTAACAGCACCCCCGAAGGACCCTTTAAGAAGCGCTTATGGTCCTTAATAGTGGGTGCTGGTACACCCAAAACCTTAAACCCCTGTCCTCAGGTCTTCTTGTACTCGGGCGTGCCCGTCAATCCGATGTTGTTCCGTCTTTTGCGAATCGGTAAACTGGCCCGTACCTTCCGCATGGTGACGATGTCCAATGTTCTTCAGTCTTTGCAGTGCCTTGACTTACATTGTGCATAGGGCTCTGTTTGTGTTGGTGAGTAATTTTGTATTCGTCTAGGGATGGCAGAAATTGATAGAATTAGGGCCCTAGGGAAACCTACTGGCTCATGAGGACACTTGCGGCGATTTTTGTTTGACTATTAGCTCTTCATCTATCGGTCGATCTATCTATATACATATGTATTTTTTGAGGCACACGGTCACATGGCACCTTACTTGAAAGATCACGGCTCTTAGTAACTAGGGTACAGAAGGTAAGAATACTTACAATATGAGTATCCATACCCTCCAATAAATACTAAGTCCCACGATCCTGCGAGTAGGCCAATAAGGGCTCAGCCGCGAACCATGACTACACTTGACACTTGAGGGCATCGGGTTTATGGCTTAAGGTTAAGGGCCTTAAGGGTTTAGGGTTCAGTGTTCAGGGGCTAGGGCTCAGGCGTCCTTGCGTGCAAGCTTGCAGCAAAACGGGCTTAGGGCTCAGCGACATTTATTAATTATGGGGTGGGTTTAGGCATGGAGGCCGTTTCCTGCGTGATACAAGGGCCTTAGCAGTTGGAGCAGGGTTTGGGGGTATGTAAGCGCGGACCTATGCGGGGGTTATAAGGGAATAGTACTACTGACGACTTTATGTTGAATATCTTGTCATGGCACCCCTCCCCCCCCCCAGCATAAAAAGGGGGTGGGGTTAGGGAACCTTATAGTCCTAAACCCTGGCTGGACTGTGCTGAAAGCAACGATCCTAAATCAGTAGCTCAGGCTGTTGATCAAGTGCCTGTCGGCTAGTGTCGACATGCTCTTCTGGACATTTTGCTTGCTGACTTTTCTGCAGTGCATCGCGGGCCTGCCGCTTGGAGACAACTTCTGACAGCCAAACAGTTAAAGGCTAAAACAGAAACCCAAACCCACACACTACAGGTCTTGAAGGCATTCCCTTCAGTCTATTAGGCCAAAAAGCCCTGAGAGTCCATGTACCCATATGTAGGACATAATTTGGCCGTAAAGCACCTATTTTTGCGGGATCCCCTAGAGACCTAAGTAGAAACGAAAGAGGTGCACGGACGATACGGTTTTAGGCCAAACGATCCCAGTATCGTGTGGTTTCTGGGCTGTTTCGAGTCGTTAGCTCATTTTGGGTCCCCATATTCCTAATCCTGAACTCCTAGCGTATACACCCTAGACCGTAAACCTACACCCTAAACACATGTTTAGGGCTGATAGGGTTTAGGAGTGTAGGGTCCCTTCCGCACCAAAAAAAGCTAAGCCAAGCACGCTAGCCCCAAACGAAGTGAATGCCCTCGCACTGAAATCCAGTTCCGTTTTGGGTTACCTGATAAGATCCCAACTAAAACACTGGGTTCACCAAAAGGAACCACAATGGAGACTATAGGTAAACCCTAAACTCTCAATCCTGAACCCTCTGCAAACCCCAAACCAAAAACCCTAAATCCTGAAGCTTCCCCAAACCCCCAAACCCTTAGACCTACTGCAATAGGGACTAAGCGTGTTCAGGTTTGGGGTTTCATGGTTTGTGAGTGTGTGGAGGACTTCAGGGTTTGGTTTGGGTCGGGGTCGTGCAGCTATGATAGCTACCTAGCACCTCATACCCTACCCCATTTTTAGGGTACCTACTTTTTAAGACAACACATCCTAACCATAAAACTGGGTATCCTAAAAAAGGGGTAGGGTATGAGCCTCGAGGTAGTATGTGGGTTGCTAACGATCGTCACAGTCGAGCGGAGGAGGAGGAGCAGGAGGTCGAGGAGCGTGACAGTACAATTCCTGAGCTCTAACCGCTAAACCCAATACCGTCATCGCCGAGGTGCGCGGAGAGATCCTAGAACCCAACCCCATGCTTAACCCAGCCATGTCTGATTGAACCGTTTAGACGAGACCAGCAACGAGACCCGACGATAGCAAGAAGTGCGTACGAGGAAGTTCTGGCTCATCCTGCCACCAAAGACATGCACTCTGTGGATGAAACACATCAGCCTGAGCCAAAACCCTTCCCCCGAACCCGCTTCAGGGTGGTTGGCACACTTTGCCGCGATTTCGTGGCGGACGAAACCATCGCTTTGCAGCTACGCCAGGAAACCGATGAGTAAAACGGCATGATGCAAACGTTCTTTTCGACCACACCGGCTACTGCCAATATCACGTCTGCTTGCCTGTGTTGGCCCACCACTGCTACGACAATTACTCGGGGTACTGCCAACTTGTGACTGCGGAGAGCTCAGGTGCTGTTGATGCTAATGCTGCTGCTCCTGTTGCTGCTGCTATTTCTTCGGCTTCCGCATTACTAGGACGACTGCGACTACGACTAGCACTACTACGACGACGACGACTATTACTATAACTATAACTGCTACGACTACGATTACGACTGCGACTACGGGGACGACAGCTACTGCTACGATTACGACTACGACCACGACGACGACGACGACTACTATTACTGCTACTGCTGCTACTGCTACGTTTGCTACTACTACTGGTTCTTCTCCTGGTGATGAGAGTATCAGCACCACAACGTTCACTACAACGTAGCTGCCATGACTATGTTATTACAGCTGGTTCCAGGGTTCGTGCTGCAGCAGGACACCATCGGCCAGCTGGTATGTTGCTAACATAAATTTATGTAAAGAAGCAACTATCCCAGATACCCGAGGATTGTTTCCGTTTCTCGGTGGCCTCGGGACGGATCGAATCCAGATTATGAGCAGCAGAGAGAACACGAGTTAGGACTTGGGTTTTTGCTGTCGAGGTAGTGTGGTCGGTCTGGAACCGGATGTCGCGGTCCCGAATAACTCTCCTACCCACTCCGTGCTTGCAGCAGTCAATCCACCATGACCGTGCAGCTGAAGCCAAGCCATCACCCCAAAAAGCCCGAAGCAGTGCAATCGAGCCGGTGGAGGACGTGTTTCGCTACTACGGCACTTTCAGCCGCACAATGCTCACCATGCTTCCTGGCTAGAGTTATAAAGGCATCAAGCGTGGAAGTCAGTATCGTGGGTTTGAGTTCGGCGGAGAGAGCGGCTAGCTGCAGGTGCAGGTGTGAGAATGCGTGCCGTACCAGACAAGCAGAAAGCATCGGCAATCCTCAAGCCCAAAGCATCAAAACCCTGAACCCTTATAGATCCCTCTCAAGCAAAATCCATTTGAAGGAACTGCAATTAGCCTTGCGAAGCTGTAAGAAACCTACGCCCGAAACCCTGAGCGACCGTGAGGCGGCTTCGAGCTTGTTAGGTTGTTTACGAGTCGGATTCGTTTGAAAGTTTTGGAGTTGATCGTTTAGGAAGTTTAGGGTTTCCAAAGTCTTGAGTTCGTGTGGTGATGCGTATGTTTGCCTTTTATCTGATTTCTACTCCTCGGTAGCATGCTGCTGCAACTTTCGCATGCTTTCGCTGTGAGGATTTTGAACCAGTTGAACTTACAAATTCAATGTGTTCAGGTCTGAAATTCAGTCCACAAGCTCTTTTTCGTGTTTAGGGTTGCTCTCTGACGTGAGGGCTCTGCATAACAAGGTGGCGCTCTGCGGAGTGTGAGTGTTGCCCAACACAGGTCAACATTCAGGAAAGCATCATCATCCTTCTCAGGAATCGTGGTAGGGTACGTCTTTTCCGTCAACGTCAGGTTTGAAATTCTCTTCGCGAACTGGGCCCCACCTGCACGAGTTCTTTTGGAGAACATGAGTGCCTCAGCTGGCATCTGCAGTGTTGTACCGCAAGGGTCGCTTGAGGAACTTCGCTGCGAGGGATGCGTCAAGCTTTCGAGCCTACTCAGGAGTCCAGTCTCATGTTCTGGACTCATGTTTAAGAGATGTCATAGCGGTCATTCCGAGACAGTTTGGGGCAATGGCAGTACTTGGCCAATGAAGCTCGGGTCATGCGGTTCAGGTGTAAGTGGTTTACATTTTCGGTTTGCGCACGTACATTCGAAATGTTGGACTCACAATCAGCGGTCCCTTCGCTGCTCCACATTGGCGAGGCTTTCGCTGCAGCAGCTACTGTTCCTTGCAGCGCATATCCCCAGCTTCACAAGAATAGGTTGCTTCGGATGCTGTGTCGCCGGGACACACACCTCAGTTTGTACACTCACCTTCAAGTCTAAACTCCTAAAAACTCTAAGCCTTAAAACCCTAAAGCCCTGAATCCTTAAACCCTTTTTCTGAGCGAACCGTCCTACTAGGTGAATGGTTCTCGGTGTTCTTCCTGCTCTACCGGTGCGTCCGGGCCCGAGCACTCAATCTCCCAGCTCGCGGTTCGCTCCCAGTATACAAGGGGTTTAGGGTTTTGGGGCTTTTGGCTTTAGGGACTCAGGTTGTAGGATAGCAGAATGGGCTTCTGAATTTCGGCAATAGCTTTCTAACGCTTCCAGGGGGTTGCTTTCCTCGGCAAGCAAGCATGCCGGCCTAAGCCCGAAACCAGCCTAAACCCTACACCAGAGTGCGAATCGGATAACAGGGTACCGTCTCAGGGTACCGTCTCGAACACCCTCTGTCGACTCGGAATTAAGCCCAAATGATCCGATCGCCTGGTCAGGAACCTCTTGACCAACAAGGGTTACATATAATTACATTATAAGAGGGGCCCCTTTCTGATTAAAGGCCCTTAACAGTCCTTTTTCACCCAGGTGTCTACACTCTACATTAAGGGTCTACGCCAACGGTTTAGGGTTTAGGGCAAGGGTTGAACCAGGAATGTTTCTTTTTGCACGGCTGTGTGCTGCTTCTTTGCCGCTGGCGACCTTCAACGAATCGAGCACCTTAAACCCAACCTCGACCACGCAGAGTATTGACAGATTCCTGTCAAGGTCAGATTACTGCAGGTTGCTTGATGTCTCCTGAAGTTGTCGACAGGTTATTGCTGTGGATCTGTCTGAAACTCTGCAGAAGCCTCCGGAAGTTGTAGGATACTCTTTCTACTACTTGCTATTGCGAGTACTATTGCGGTGGCAGTACCATCACGAGTACTCTACCAGAAATCGCATAGCTTGCGTTTAGATTTTCTAGGCCGGCAGAGTCACGAGTATCTGCGTTCGGCTCTACTCGAGGGGTCCATGTACCTCGGTCGTATACACTTCGGCCTAAACAGTTTTAGGGTCAGTGGATCCTTAACCCTAGACCCTCCACACCCTAAGCCCTAAATTCAGTTTTGAATCCTAAACCCCAAAACTTCAGGGTCGCAAAAAGGAGCTCAAACAAAACAAAACTCAGGCCCTAAGGCTCCATGTACCCATATAGTATATACTTAGGCCTTAAAGTACCAATATAGAGACCCTTTTAAGGCTTAAGTATCTACTATAAAGGTACATGGAGCCTTTGGGAGGGTCGCAGTGGCCCAGGTCTTGGGCTTCGCGGTTCTCAATGTGGCTGCGACCTCAGTTGTTTAGGCTTCAAAGAGTCTCATTATAGTCCCTATTACATAGTTTTATATAGTTTTATGTTCTATAGTTTTATAGTTTAATCACTGTTGAACTCTAAACCCTACACCCTGAACTCTTCACCCTAAGCTCAGAACTCCTAACCCTAAGCCAACCCTAAACCCTGAACTAGGGTTTAGGGCTGTTTGGCTCCACCAAATGCAGCACCAGAGAGATCCTCAGCTCTCTCGTACCTGTAGCTATGCCCTACAGCTCAAAAATAGTAGAGATCAAGGACTGCCTGTCGCCCAAAAGCCTACCTTTTCTTTGCTGCGTATTGCGACTTAACTCTTAATGATTTCCTTATACAGGAAGGGTCGCGGAATGGCAGGCAGCCTAGGCTTTCACCGCTGTTGAACTGTCTTGCTGACTGTGTCTTGTTTGCACCACATCACTTGCCGCACCTTTCCGAAGCGTGAAGACTCGACAAAAACTTTGGTTTTATCCAATCTATGACCCCACATCCTCGCAAGCCGTCACCAAGCGGTGTTCGACTGCCAGTTTCGGGTTGCTTTTTGCATTGCTGCATCCACTTGCCCGCCTTTTCGGGCAGCCAGAATGCCAGGTAAATCGAGTTAAGTTCATACCAAAGTTTAAGCCATTACAAAGCGGCCCCGCATTCGATCTCTCCTCCATTGCTCATTGACAGACTCCCCAGTTTGATTTTAGCATGACATGCGCAACCCTGAAATCTAGTTTGGAACCAAAGCATGTAGAACTGTACTGATTGTTTTGGCGCTGGCCACTTCGTGCACGGCAACTATCAGGCTCAGCAGCAGTGCACACAAGATATGGAGCGTTCATCAGCCCATTTTCTGAATGCATGCAGAACAAGGCGGCGACAGGAGCAAATTGAGTGTCATGTGCCGACTTTTTAAACTTGCACAAGCTTTTGGCATTGGGCATGGTCTCTGAAACGCATGTCGATCTCTGTCGAAGTGGTACTGTTAAGTGGAAAGAGGAAGAAGCTATATCTGGATTCGGACACCCCCCTCGAGCTCGTGAGGAAGCAATCTCGAGACGCCTTTCAATTCAATTGAAAATTGCTGACGTCTGCAGGGGAGGCTTTGAGTGGCGCCCTGACGGTTTCCGAGGCAGGCCTAAAAGACGGCGATATCTTGACCCTGACCAAGCAGCCACTTTCTTTAGCAGCTTCAGCTTCGGCGTTCGCAGCCGTCCTCAGCGACGGATCTGTCGTGACTTGGGGAGATCCATCATCTGGAGGAGACAGCAGACACTTAGTAGCTGAATGAGTACACCAACGCTCTTCGTGCTAAAAATGTATCCCCGAAACTGAAAGTTTGGCCTTTTTGGGGACTTCTGAACTAAGGACACATGCAGAACCGGCTAGTGAACGTGCAGCAGGTCAAGGCCTCCGACAGCGGCTTCGCAGCTGTCCTTGCAGATGGATCTCTCGTTGCATGGGGTGGTGTGTCGGAGGAAGAAGGATGCATAGGGGTTCCAGAAGGCCTGAGCAATGTTGCTGGACTCTTGTTAAAGAACTTCATGACCTCTAGTTAAGTTACCACAAGACCGGCAAGCAGATGCTTCTCCTGAACTACGCCCAAAACCTTTCAGAACCAGGTTGTGAAGGTGCAGTCCTCTGAGCGAGCATTTGCCGCCGTCCTGGGTGATGGATCTGTTGCGACATGGGGCGCGGCAGAAAGTGGTGGTGACAGCAGCGCTGTCAGTGACCTTCTGTGCAACGTTCAGGAAATCCAGGCCACCCGCTTCGCCTTTGCTGCTATAACCGGAGATGGAAGGGTGGTAACCTGGGGCAACCAGTGGGGAGGCGGCAACAGCAACGCCGTCAGTGAGCAGCTAAACTCCGTGCAGAAGGTCCAGGCCTCCTCACAAGCTTTTGCTGCCATTCGCACGGATGGATCTGTTGTGACCTGGGGCAGTCCTGATTTCGGCGGGAACAGCAGCGCAATTCAGCATCTACTGCAAGATGTGATTGAAGTGCAAGCAACAGCTTCAGCTTTTGCCGCGATCCGGCAGGATGGCTCAGTTGTGACCTGGGGATGCCCTGATGAAGGTGGTGACAGTACTGCTGTCCAGGACCAGCTGCGTGATGTGCAAGAGATCCAGGCCTCAAAGTGCGGCTTTGCTGCTATCCTCCGCGATAGATCCGTGGTCTCTTGGAGGTGTGAATCATAACGGGCTTTCGGAATTCATGATATGTTTTTAAATAGCCCCTGTGTCATGACGGTATAATGTACCAGAGCTGAATTTCTATACAAAGTACTTGTCTTAACTCGCGAAGCAACCCTTTAAAGAACCCTTTAAGACAAATTGTTCTATTTCTTACGACCTCGACCCCAAACCCGGTATTGCCTGAAGGTCCGACTTCGGTGGTGACAGCCGCGCCGTGCAGAACCAGTTGAAGAATGTACGAAGGTTGGGGGCATTCTCAATATTCGGTGTTACTTGTGTGTTTGCGAGTGTCCGAACCCTAAACCCTAAGACTCTAAACCCTAAGCTCCTGGACCAAACCGAGAAGATAGGGTTTCCCGGGTTCAGGTAGACCCCAAAACCCCCAAACCTAAACACTCTAGAAACTCCAAAACATCCGCTCCCAGGTGCAGGCAAACACCGGCGCCTTTGCTGCCATCCTCGAAGACGGATCCTCGGTCCCGATTGCGGGAGAAAGAATATTCTTGTTGTTTTTTGTTGCAAGGGTTCCTCGATGGGCTACTTTCGTACGATAACGTGCATCTTAAGGTGTAGTTTAAAGATAGCTTTCGACATTTTTTTAAAGCGGATCCCCCACCATGGAATAGTTAATTGTTGAGGGCTCTTGAACTCGAGATATAAGCCCTAAACCCCGAAGCCCCAAACCCCATTGATCTCGAGACGAAGGATCGGTCGTGACTTGGGGTGACCAACACGGAGGCGGAAACAGCCGATCTGTTCCTTACTGCAGTAGCCGAGTGAGTGCACTTTACACTTTTTGAGCGGATAATGCCCTATGGGCCCTAGACCCCTAAAATCAAGCTCGAGAACTGTTACGCTTTGCAGGGCACTTATGAACTCCGCAACCAAGGTTCGGAAGTCTCTGAAGAATGTGCAGCACATCTCAGTCTTCAGGTCTCCGAGTAGTACGCTTTGGTTTAGGGTTTAAGGTTTTGGGATTAAGGGCTTAGGGTTCAGGGT
Source organism: Symbiodinium sp. clade A Y106 (assembly GCA_003297005.1). Lineage (NCBI taxonomy): Eukaryota > Dinophyceae > Suessiales > Symbiodiniaceae > Symbiodinium > Symbiodinium sp. clade A. The sequence continues at coordinate 12,764 of BGNK01007714.1, forward strand.
TCAATGATTTAGGGTCGGTGTAAGGGTTTATTGGGTCTCGGTTGATGATCTTTGTTGCTACTTTCTGTTGCGGGTTTCACTTAGAAAGCTGAACCACAATATGGTTTTTGTGAAGGGAATCCTGTGTCTGTGCCTTTGTACGGTCTACTGAGCACCTACAGTACCGTAGTTTAGAGGTTACAGGCTTTGAGGTTTGTAGAGTTTCAGGTCCTATTATGGGGTCTCGGGTTGGAGTTGCGGGCTTCGGTAACAGAGGGCGTTCCGTTATAGGAACCTTTATACTTATCAGGGTACCTTAAAGCAACCCTTGAAGGAACCTTATAAACCTACTTGGGTAGCAGTAGAGTAGGTAAGCTTCAACCTTTTCATGGGTAATCCCACTATACTCCCAGAGGTTAGCCTTTAGTTTATCTGGACAAGTCGGCACAGCTTAAAAGTGAATATCGGGGATCCCAGGCCTCTACTTATGCGTTCAGTGCCATCACCTCCGACGATCGGGCGGTGACCTGGGGAGACATCCCTGAAGGTCGCTTGGAAAGTGCGAGGTCTCTTAGATTGAGGGCAGGTTTGTAACCCTAATTAGGGTTTAGGGTTTAGGGACCAACACTTTGTCTTGTTTGCCTAAGGGTTCAGTTGTCACTTACGCCAAGGGTCTCTTAGACTGTAAAGATGGCCCGGAAGCCCTATGTTGGGGCTATGTCGCTTCCGACACAGAGTGTTGTTAATCGTCATGAAACCCGCATACTACAGTATAGCACATATATAGTAGACCCTAGAAAGTTGGAACATGGTTTTAGGAGGATTAGTGCTAGGATTCCTTATACTTTACCTCAAGGGCATGAGGATAATGATGTTCCAACTTTCTGGCTTCTACTATAATACTAGAGACCCTAAGCCGAAACCCTAAACCCCAAAAGGAAACCCCGAAGGTGTCCTGGAGAATATCTGGCAAGTACAGGCGTCCCACTACGCTTTTGCGGGTATCCAGGGCGATGGCTCTGTGCTCTCTTGGGGCTCGCCGTCTCTGGGTGGCGACAGCAGCTCCGTCCGTGAGCAGCTGACCCGGAAACCCTAAGCTTCGTGTCTGTCGGGGTTTGAAGGGGCTCCGTAGGATTTATTGGGGAATACATGGCTTGATTGGCGTGTGGCTTAAACTTTTTGTTTTTACCATTTCGGGATTCTTTGTCTTTATGCTTCGGTGGTTTAGGGCCTAGTTTAGGGCCTTGGGTTTCTGAGGCTGAGGGCTGGACGGGCGTGGGGATCACGAGGGGTCTTGTTTGCACGCGCCGGCGAGAAAAGGATGCCTGCTCCATTCAACCTGAAACCCTCTAATCTCGCGCCCCGCAGCCCAAAGACGATAGACTCTACACAAGTCCAGGGCGACCTATAGCCTAACCACCAGCAATGTGACGACCTATAGGCGAAGCATTGTAGAAATCCACAGGGCCCAGAACCGCACCCACAGAAGAAGCCCCATACTTGTACGTGTAAGGTTTAGTATATATAGGTCTTGGAGGGTTTAGGATTTAGGGCTTAGGGACAAGTATTCACATCCCCCAATCCTAAAGCATGAGGATGGACAGATCGAGATAGGTACCTTCTTTAAGGAACCCTAAACCCCAAACCCTATAAGCTTTATCCCAGAGACTCCAATAGCCCTTAATTGAGGAATATACCTTAAGGATTCCTCATGTGATTTAAGGAATATGCCTTAATTAAGGGATATTGGAGTCTCTGGGATAGGACCAGGGTCAAGGTCCCTGTCCATTCCCCAGAAAAACGGACAAGCCTTCCTGAAGCCGAAGCGACATATACGCAGGGTGAGTCTTGGTGCCGACACGTACCAACATAGGCATGCACAAGTTCCCACAAGCCCTAAACCCTAAACCCTAAACATCCTCCGATGAAATTGGAACGATACGGGGAAGGTTTGCCCATGGCCCCTGCGCAGGGATGACGCACAAATCGAGAAGTGTACCCAAACCCTGAACCCTCAGACCGAGTTTCCGAGCTCTAGATCTCCCTTCGGGATTTTGGGTGTGGGGTAGAGGGGGGCCTAAATAATTACCATTCAATACTGTTTTGGGGTTTCCTTATTACAATCATAGTATGATGGCCCCAAAACCCCATTCTCATTATTAAGGCCTCTATATTAGAGGAGTGTATGTGGGTTTCAGGATTTGGGGCTTCGGGGTTCAGGCTGTGTGCTTCGAGGTACGGGGGTCCAGGGAAGAGCATAGCTCCGCGAACATTGAACGATTCCGTTCCTCGTACTTTAGGGTTCCTTGATATTTCCTTAGCATGAAGACCCCAAACCTGTTCTAATTACAGGGCTTCGGACACAGCGCTAGACTCTTCGCACCTACATCATGTCGCCCATTGCAACCTCAAGCTTTCAGCCCCAAAGCCTGAACCAGAAACCACAAACCAAACTGGGACTTTTTCGTGCTTTGGAGCTATGAAGATACGGGGACAAGGCATCTGCGCCTTTCCACGCTTCTTGTGACATAAACGTATACTTTAGGCTTATACGGTTTAGGAAAGGGTGTCATGTTGCTGTCATTAGTAGTTTTCACCCGGGAAGGCGCGCAAATGTGTTTCTTGGGGTCTGAGATCAATTCTGAAGTTCATGCTAAAGAAGCCATTTGCGCACGAATGTGCCGGGGTAGAGCAGAGGTGGCANTAGTAGTTTTCACCCGGGAAGGCGCGCAAATGTGTTTCTTGGGGTCTGAGATCAATTCTGAAGTTCATGCTAAAGAAGCCATTTGCGCACGAATGTGCCGGGGTAGAGCAGAGGTGGCAGGGATCAATGTTTCCCAAGCCAGTAAAGCATAGCGGAAAGGAATCATGCATAATTTATCGGGCAGACAATGTGCAAACTAAGACTGGGAGTTTTTAGGCAGGGTTTCCTGGCCTTCACTGCCGCGAATGGCTTTGCCGCGTTGATCCAGCGAGCAAAACCGAAACGTTCAAATCGTCAGCACGTGCAGCCGCCGCGCCCCCGATTCGCAACGGCTCTCCCCCGACTCTGCCCCAACTCTGCCCGACTCTCCCCGACTCTCCCCGACTCTCCCCCGAC
>BGNK01007715.1:0-13026 GCA_003297005.1 Symbiodinium sp. clade A Y106
TTTAGGGGTTTTAGGGTTTGGGGGTTAGGGGTGTTAGGGTTTGGGGGTTTTAGGGGTTTTAGGGTTTGGGGGTTTTAGGGGTTTTAGGGTTTGGTGGTGTTTTAGGGGTTTTAGGGTTTGGGGGTTTTAGGGGTTTTAGGGTTTGGGGGTGTTTTAGGGGTTTTAGGGTTTGGGGGTTTTAGGGGCTTTAGGGTTTGCGGGTGTTAGGGTTTGGGGGTTTCAGGGGTTTTAGGGTTTGGGGTGTTAGGGTTTGGGGGTTTCAGGGGTTTTAGGGTTTGGGGGTGTTAGGGTTTGGGGGTTTAGGGGTTTTAGGGTTTGGGGGTTTTGGGGGTTTTGGTGGTTTTGGGAGGTTTGGGTTTAGGATTTGTTTAGCGTTTTATAAAACACTACAGGCCCAGTTCCAGTAGGGTTTGGGGGGGGGAGGGGGTTCGGGGGTTTTGGGTTTGAGGGTATTAGGGGTCTAGGGTTTAGGGTTTAGTGGTCTTAGAGTTCGGGGTTTTGGTGCGTGAGTTCGGACAGCAGAAGTATTGGGGCATGTGGGCTTTGTAGAGTTTTAAAGTTTTTGAGATGTAGGGGTTTCGAAAATTTTGAGCTGCCCTGATGCCTGCTGCCTGTGCGGGTCCCACGCTCTCATCCATCTTCTCAAAAGAAATCGTCGCGCCTGCGCCTGCTTTTCTGCCGTCAGCTCCTCGACTTGCTTCTCCATGGCCTCTAGCTCCCTCTCCTCTTGGAACATCACCTGGACAAAAAAACAGCAAATCCACCACACATCCCCCACCAAACAAACAAAAGCAAGAGAGCTCCCGCCTCTTCCCTGCGCTCCTCGGCCCCCCTGAGCAGCTCCTGAGCCCTCTGCTCCGCAGCCTCCAGGCTTTCCTGCGCCTCGCCCTGCAGCGCTCTCCTGCGCTCCTGGGCGCGCTCTTGGGCCCGCAGCTCCAGGGCCTCCAGCTCCTTCTGCTCCTCCACCAAAAGATGCTGGCGACGCTTCAAAGCCAAGGCCATCATCTCCTCCGCTCGTTTTTCCAAAGCCTCCATTTCCCGCTGCTCCTGCAAGATCACGTGCTCGCGGCTGCGGAGCTTGGCCTTCAGGTCCTCCTCGCCTGCCCTCAGAGCCAACTCCCGGACACGCAAAGCGGAGGACAACTGCTGCTCCGTCTTTGCCTCCCCCAGAAACTCCCGCTCCTGGTGCTCCCGCTGGCTCTTTAAGCTCTGCTCCCGGGCAGCCAGCTGAGCCTCCCACTTGGAGACCTCCATGGCCGCCTGGTCTTCCATCTCCCGCGTGAGGCTGTCTTGTCGGATGGCTTTGGCCATGGCCTCCTGGGCCTCCTCGCGGCTTAAAGTGGCCAAGCTCTGCTCCTCCCGGAGTTTGCGGAGCTCGCTCTGCACCTCCTCCATAGCGGCCTCCCGGGCGTAGAAGCCCCGAGCTGCCGCCTCCTCTTCTTCCGCCTTGGCGGCAGACACCGCGGGGAAGAGAAGCTCCCGCTCCTGCTTCTCGTAATGCGCTGCTAACGAGGCCTCGTGCTCCCGATCACGGAGCTCGCTCTGGGACAGGATCTCCTTCTCCCGCTGCTGCAGCAGCTCCTCCCAATTCTTCACCTCCTTGGCCGCCGCCTCCTCGCACTCGGCAGTGACTTGCTCCCTTGCTTTGGCCATTTCAAGCTTCTCCTCCGCTTCGTCTGTGGCAACAGACGCTTGGGTCTGCTCTTCCCGGATCTTTTGCAGCTCTGAAGCCACCTCCTCCATGGCAGACTCGCGTGCATAGAACCCTCGGGCTGCAGCTTCCTCCTTCTCGACTCTAGCTGCTGCTAGAGCCGGCAGCAAGCTTTCCTGCTCCTCGGTCTCGTAGCGCATCTGCATCTCTGCGGTGCGTTCGCAAAGACGCGCTTCCGCCTCCTCCGAAGCTGCCAGGACCTGCATCTTCTCCTCCCGGACCTCCTGTAGCTCCGACGCGACCTCCTCCGTCGCGGCCTCCCGGGCATAGAAGCCACGCGCTGTCGCTTCTTCCGTCTCGGCCTTGGCCGCGGCCACGGCAGGGAGCAGGACCTCCTGCTCCTGCTTCTCGCACATGGCCTTGAGCTCCTCACTTTGGGAGCTCTCCTCTCGCCCAGCGGCCTGGGAGCTCTCCTCTTCTGAAGCCTTACTCTGCTCTTCCTCGAGCTTCTTTGGCTCTGACATCTCTTCTATGGTCACACTTTCAGCAGTGCCCCCGAGAACCGCAGATGCCGCTTGGCTCATCAGCTCTTGGGGGGCTTGTGCCAGCGCGGCAGACCCACCTTCGAGGCCTCCAAGAAACCCCGACGCATCGCCGGAAGCCAGCGGCACTCCAAAAGCTCCGGCGACACCTCCCCCTGCCACAGACCCAGGCCCACACCCACCAGGCCCACCAAGCCCATGCTCTCCGGGCATCGCCAAGTTGGGGCCTTGGGCAACAAGCCCACCAAGCCCATGCTCTCCACATCCCGCCAAATTGAGAGCCTGGTTGGCAACGCCAGGCTGCTGATAGCCCGGCTGAAGCTGTGAAGACCCATCTGCTGACGTCATCTGCGGGTGGCCGGGCTGAAAAAGTGCTCCGGCTTGCGGCATCTGAGACTGGAGCTGGGCTGTCTGAGAGTAGCCAGGCTCAATCGGACTCTGCGCTGGCGGATACGAAGATCCTTGTGGCTGAAGATGAGCGGACGCTTGCGGCATCTGAGGAAAAGCTCGCTGCTGACCTCCCACCTGTGCTGCTTGTTGCTGCCTTGCGAGCATCTGTGAGTGGCCAGGCTGCTGACTCGCCTCTGCTTGTGCGGCGGCATGCAGATAGCCTGGCTGCTGATGTGCAGATCCGTGTGCTACTGACACTTGCGGGTATCCTGGCTGCTGACATTGTGTTGGTCCGGATCCTGGCGTCTGTGGGTAGCCTGGCTGCTGAAGCTGGGCCGGACCTTGCCCCGGGGACACTTGTGGATATCCTGGCTGCTGCAAAGGTGTCGGTCCGGAAGCTGCCGGCCCGCCACAGTACCCTGGCCCTGGCTGCTGAAACTGCACGGGTCCGGATGCTGCCGCTTGTTGCGCGGCTTGCGACTGCACCTCCACCAGCTTCTGCTGCAGCTGCTGCAGATGCTGCCGTCGTTCCCGCAGCTCCTCCGAAGCATCAGGTTTTTGGAGCACAAAACCCGTCCGCAAAAGAGCGTGCTTGCATCACCCAGAGGCAGAGGCAGAGAAGCACTGGAAGGCCCCTAGCCCTAGCCAAAACCGATGTACCTCAAACAAAGCCGGGTCCTGGAGCTCCTGATCCACTTGGCCGAGATCCCCGGCAGCCGGCGACCTGCAGAGCTCCAGGCGACTTGGGGCTACTGGGCCCAGCTGCCAGCCGTAGAGGCCACTGGAGCAGGCTTATTAGGGCTTAGTCCCTTTAGTCACTTTAGTCCTTCAGGGTGACTGCCATTCTTCTAGCACTGCCCTCAAATGTGCAGGTGCCGCGGTGCCGCATTTGAGGGCGCAAGGCAGGTCTTGCGCCTCGAAGGGCCAGGGCTCGCCACACGCACCTCGAAGCCTTGAGAGGCCAACCGCCTCAGCAGAGCTTCGTGCTTCGACTTCAGCTCTTATGGGGCCTTTACTCCCTCTGAAAGGGTGCTTCAACTGAAATCCGAGTCGGCAACTCCTGCAGCAACTCCCTACAAGATCTCTGCCAATGAGGGCGGGTGCTCAGCGCCTGGCACGAAGCCCAGTCGCAGTGGTCGAACCGCTCTCCTTGCATCTCGTTCCGTCACACACTGGCATCACACACTCTGAAGCAGAGCGACGGATGGGCTCGGAACAGACTGACAGATGGACAGGCCAGTCAGATACAGGGAGGAAGGCAGGTCACGAAACGGAACACAGCTCAGGCCCAGGGGCCCTGCATTGCAACGAAAATGCAAAGATCTTTCCCTTCGTCTGAGGGTGTGGCAGCTCTTCCGAAACCTCCTCCGGAGACATTTCGGAAGTGGGCCGGCCCTCGATCCAGACAAGAAGGTCACCTCGCCAGCGGTGCACGTCCACACACACCATCACACAAATGATCCTGTTCCTGAGACACCCACGGGCTTGCAGGCCATGTCCCCAAACCAAGCCGCCCAGGAAGGCCCGAACGATGGAGGCCTGGCAAGGAGTGCACGCAACTGCCTTGTGAAAGACAGAAAGCTTTGGAGCTCCCGAACCCACCACCGAGCCCACACTTCGTGAATCAGAGACGCGTTGCGGGGCCTCGTGAAGCGACGCCCCACTCAGCTCCACACCAAGGTCCAACACATCCTCCGAAAGCCAGGGAAGATGAAAGAGGCACCCAGTATCCGATCCGCGGAGCATTATTGCTCTGCTGGCAGGTGTTCTGCAATCGGTAAAAGGCACAGCGAGTTGCATGCTTTCGGCTACAACCTGCCAACGTTACCGGACATGACAACGTCAATGAACAGCTCAGGGGTGCCAAGCCTCAGCAACTTGAGAAGAAAACGAGGGTGCAGCAACCAAACTGAACTGCAGACATGTGGTCATGAATAGCAGAACAGGTCTCTCCCGACATCGGGCTCACTCCAAGCTTTGGGAACCGATCCGAAATTGCAGTGCCTTCTAGAGGACTTGAGATGGGATGGGTGCAGTTTCCAGGGGCCAAAGCAGCGAGACAGTGTCGAAAACGCATCGCGTGAGCCTTACAAGAACCCAAGACCGAATCCTAAATCGTCATATGGTTTTGCGGCATGATTCACCTTCAAGCAGGTGATTCTGTCAGTCCTCTGGCACGTTGACCCAAAAATCCTGGCAGTCGCAGGTTCGAGCCGAATTCATGACGAACATCCAACAAATTCATCAAACCCTTCGGTCTGCTTTGTCCTGCGTACATCAAACATATTCTACTATTCCTGTGATGACTAGCACTATCTACTATCATCGGGAATATTCTTGTCATGAACAGTACTATGATTAGAAACATATTCCGTTTACGCTTAGTATTTGCTGCTCTGAATATTCTGTTCTTCTTCATCCCAAAATGTAGGGTTTAGGGATTTAGGGGTTTAGATTTAAGATTTCTGGGACTTAGGGGTTTAGGGTTTAGGGTGGGTTTATAAGGTTCGGTGCCTTCACCACCAACGGCGGGCTGAGGCTTTCGATCTCGAGGACCTCGTAGCCCCGCGGAGCGGCGCGAAGGAGGGAGCCCTTGACCTCGGTAGGGTCTCCGGGTTTTGGGGATTTGGGGCTTAGGGTTTGGGGTTTACAGGGTTCAGGTTTGGGGTTTGGGGTTTAGGGTTTCAGGTTTGGGGTTTGGGGTTTAGGGCTTTTGGGTTGGGGTTTGGCTTTAGGGTTTGGTGTTTAGGCATCTAGGGTTTTGGGCTTAGGGTTGACAGCTTAGGGTTTTAGGTTGAAGGTTCAGGTTACCTCTCGCTTCTACCACCCTGCCTTTTCACTGCGACCACCCCCAGGACCACTGCACGACTGACACAGGGCCTGTCTCTGCCCCGCCTTCATCACCCTACCCTCACCCTCGAGTCCCAAGATTTCATTCAAGGTCACAAGTCACAGAAAGTGCAACAAGTAGAGATAGATTATCCATACATATTACAGATATATATATATACATATACATATGTATGTATACTTTATATATATGCACATATATATATATATATATATGTATCCTTTTTCTTTTTTGCTTCTTGGCAGGCCAACACCCCTAAAAATATGACACTCTATGAAAACATACATACTGGCCCTCAACGGCACTAAACCCCAAACGAACCTTGAGCACCTGACCGCCTCGGCCAGGCTGCCATCCCCGTGAGCGCCAGCCAGCCTCAGCTTTCGGCTTTCTCGCCTTGGGGTGTATAGGAAGGGTTAGGGTTACGGGTTACGGGTTTAGGGTTTAAGGGTTTAGGGTTTACGCTTGAAGCATTTTTGGGCTGAGAGTTTAGAATTTTGGGGTTGAGGGGGGGCGGGGAGGGGGCACTTAGCAGGCGCTGAGTGTCCGAAGAGCCGGAGCGGCGCAGAGAAGTGCTGTGATTTTCGGGTTGGGGGTTTTGGGTTTAGGGTTTCTGTTCTTGCTGGTTTAAGTGTCACGCGTTTCAGCCGAGCACCGGCGAAAGATGCAGCTTTGGGTCATTTCAGGCCTTGCCCGAGGGTGCGGCCAGTGAGACGAGGAGGAACCTCCGCGCAGAGCACACAGAAGCGCCACAAAAACAAGGGGACCCTAATTAATATAGCCCTCTAAACAATGGGATCCTTATTACAAGGACCCCAAAATCACAAGCTTGAGAGCTTAAGCCTCCGGATTTCAGGCTCGGGAAAAGAATGAGAGCATCAAGGCGCAAGCAACCTAAGTGTAGCTTCAGATATTCAAGGCTTGGGATGAAGGGACGGCACGAAGTGAGCCGAGCTTCATCTCAAAGTTTAAGCAGGATGCGCCAAGGCCTCACACGACCAAACAGGTAGGGTCCGCCTCTGAGATGCCAACAGCTAGCAGCTAGACCAAACCGTTCTCAGGCAGTGGGGATGCCAGAGTAGTTTCCACTGTCACCATAGATACAAGAAGCCCTCTTCCGCAAGTAGCTGATGAGAAATCGAAGCCGGCTCCCAGTCGTTGTACCAAACACGTAAGTCTAGTGGTGGAACCCACATAGTCGCTGTAGCTCTCCAGTCCAGTCTATACGGATCCTCGAAGCCCATGCACCAAAAAGAGAAGCTCTGGGTGTTCTATTCTTCCTTGGAGCCAGACCCTGCGCGACCACGAGATAGACCTCAGCACGGCAGCAAGTCTTGTCACCGCCCAGTAGCAAACAGCATCCGAACCGAACATCGCAAGGAGCCCCCGAGTCAATATCACCGGCTTTGGCACTCCTGATGCGATCCACTCAGAGCCAAGCGCAGAGTAAGCCGGGCCTCATTTGAGAGATCCGAAGCTCTAACTGTAAAACTCAATTATTGGCGGACGCAAAGCTAGAGTTTCGGCAGCTGAAGTGGTGGCGGTGGTGGCTGCAATGCCAATGGTAATCGCAGACAGTGGTAACGGCAACGGTAATAGTGATAGTAATAGTAATAGAAATAGTACTAGCACTAGCAACAGTAACAGCAATAGTAACAATAACAGTGGTGATAGTAATAGTCATAGCAATAGTAATAGTAATAGTAATAGTAATAGTAACCGAAATAGCAATCACAATAGCAGTAGTAGTAGTAGTCGTCGTAGTAGTGGTAACGGTAGCGGTAGTGGTAGTGGTAGTGGTAGTGGCAGTGGCAGTGGTGGTAGTAGTAGTAGTAGTAGTAATCCTGATAGTAATAGGATTTACAATACTGATTCTAGTAACAAAAACAAGAACAACAATAGTAATAATAGTGATAATATTACTAATAACGAGAATAATACTAATGATAGTAACAATAACAATGGCAAACAAAAAAACAAGAACGCCCGGCCTCGGCCAGGCGACTGATGCCCCAGCAGCCCGGTCCAGGCGCTCGCAGAGGGAGAGCCGGACCTCGTTCAGTTTTTGAAGACCAGGGTTTAGGGTTTAGGGATTAACTGATTAGGGTTTATGGATTAGAGTTTAGGGTTTATAGGGATTAGGGTGTGTAGACAGTGTGCGCGCGGTGGGTGCGCTTCTTTAGAATGGGGGCGCACTTAGAATGGAGAAGCGCGCCCACTTATCGCGCGCTCGCGTCAGCATGTGGTCCCAACCCAACCACCCCAACTATTCTCAATTAGGGTTTCGGGTTCACCCCCCAAACCCCCCTCAAGGGGGGCGTCCTTGCTCAATGGGGGCTTCCTCGCTCTCTGCTTCCTTTCGCTGTTCGACATAAACAACCACATTGCACAACCAAGCAATGCTGAGATGGATTGGTGTCGGGTTAGGGGGCCAGGGCACCAGGGCAACCGCAAAACATGGACATCGTCGGCCAGGGTTTTTGCTGGAAAGTGGCAGGTTGCCCTCTCCTCGGGCAGGAGGTCCATTCAGCCTGCGGCCCAGACCCCCCTGGGGGTACCCCCCAGACCCCCCCAAAAAAGCACCGTCGCTCTCAATGGTCGTGGGTTTGGGGTCCTCCTTGTAACGGACTGACGTCCGTATTGTGTGAGGCGTAGCCGAGTCATTTCCGTCCCCGTCTACCGGGAGGCTTTACCCTCCCTCACCGTCCTGTCGAGACGCTCGGCCGAGGGGCCTCGGTCGGAGCCTCGAGCGCCCATGCAAATGGTCAGCGGCGCTTTCGGCAGTTTAGGGTTTAGGGATTAGAGTTTAGGGTTTAGGGTTGTGAAGACTACTTTGCTGGTCCTTGTAATTTTAGGGTCGGGGATGGGGTCTTGGAACGGACGTTATAAGGGTGGTTATAGGGTTCCCTTTGCTCATGCCTGGCGCGTGCTGAGGCAGGTACAGCTCGGAGATGGGGCCTCGAGGACAAGACTCGAAGGCAGCGTGCAAAACAATGAGATGACCGGTTCGCTGAAAGGCTTATAAATATCAATATGTATATATATATATATATATGTATGTATATACAGAGTAATGTAATAGCATACCGCAAAATACAATCATATAACATGTACACACACATATATATATAGTACTAGAAATAATGACAAGAAAAAAGTACTGACAACGGGACGACACGGCGACCACAGCAAGAGCAACTGAAGGCCTTCCCGGAGGCAGCTGCTTCGCCACCTCGCCGGCACGGGGCCCACCAAGCTTTACTTCGAAGTACCAGACCTCGGCCCCATTGTTCGGGGTTCTGGGTTTATTGTTCGGGGTTCAGGGTTTAGGGATTAGGTTTTTGGGTTTTGGGTTTAGGGTTTAGGGTTTAGGGTTTCTAGTGCTTGGAAACATCGGAGACTCAACTCTCCACAAGGCTGTGCGCACGCAGTTGTCCAGACATCTGGGCAGCCAAAGCTTTTTACATGCATTAACATTGTTACTGCTGTTGTCAGTAGTATTGCTGCTATGATTACTACTAGTGTTGGTAACGTTATTGTTGCACTATTATTCATATTACTATTATTATTATTACCATGGATACTATTATTACCATTATTACTATTGTTACTATTATTACTATAATTACTATTATTACTCTTATTACTATAATTACTAGTATTACTATTATTACTATTATTACTATTATTACTATTATTACTATTATTACTATTATTACTATTATTACTATTATTACTATTATTACTATTATTACTATTATTACTATTATTATGACTATTATGACTATTATGACTATTATGACTATTATGACTATTATGACTATTATGACTATTATGACTATTATGACTATTATTACTATTATTACTATTATTACTATTTCTACTATTATTACTATTATTACTATTATTACTATTATTACTATTATTACTATTATTACTATTATTACTATTATTACTATTATTACTACTGTTACTATTGTTACTATTGTTACTATTGTTACTATTATTATTATCATTACTATTACAAGTATTGCGATTATTGCTCCTCCCTTTGCACTTGCAGGCTCGCAGTAAGCCTCCAGCTGCACAGCCATGCTCTGCCGCCTTCAGAAGTCTCCGCCGGCTCAAGGCTCCCTCGGTCATTAGTATGTTATTGTTGTTGCTGTTATTGCTCTTATTGGTTTTTTGTTATTGTTAGTGCTATCGTTGTTTTTTGTTGCTATTATCAGTATTGCAAGAATTACGAGTGAACGGGCTTAGGGTTTAAAGGATTGTATGGTGTGGGTTTATGGCTTGGGACTTAGGGTTTTGGGGTTGTCGGGTTTAGGATTTAAGGTCTTAGGATGATGGATGTTTGCTGTGCTTGCAGGCCTCGCAGAATGCTCAAGATCCACTACTTCACACCCAACATGTCTTCAGACAAGCGCAATAACCTGTCTCGACAAGCAACATGCAACGCCTTGCAGCTTTTCGGGCTTGCACTGACAGCAAGTTTCGCAAGCCGCTCTTCCCGTTCCCGCTCTACAGGAATCGGCATCTAAAGATATCTGAGGGCTCTGGCTGGTGATGCAGCCCGCGGGACAGCCTCATCACCGGCCCTTGGCATTCAGCATTGCACATGGGCCAAACTCCTACACGACAGCTACATGCTCGTCCCTCAGCATGTGCTTCTGTACTTAAGGGGCGGTCTCGTCATCCACGGACATCACGCCATGGGCGCCTACATGCAGCAAGCACGCCCAACCGTGTTTGCTGACCGGGACACCCGGCAATAGCCAGTCTTTACCCATACCATTTCTGCCGACATCACTATTACTGTGCTCACAGCGACGATTGACAAAGCCAGTCCTAACGATTATGACCCATACTGCTAGATTGCCATGATCGCCGATCAAAAAATTATGCTCTGCTCTGTGATTGTATATGAGTAGTAGCATCCCTGCTGCTAGGAGTCGTAGTAGTAGTTCGCGTCATGCTGGTAATACCATTAGCACCGCGGCCACCCCTGGCCCTACTATAGCGATGACGGTTATTGGTTCTTGCCTTTCACACTTTCACATTATCACTACTACTCTGACTTCGAAAACAATATAGTTCTTTCTGTTGTTATTCTTGCATTAAGTAAATATTGCCGATAGTGTGACAGCCATCAGCATCTATAACCATGAGTGGTGCTATCGTCACTAGATTCATGCAGTTATGGCAATGGCACTGGCAACAACAACAAGAGCAACAGCAACACTTGAAGGATAACAGTGATCAATGACAGCAGCTACACCATTGTTGCTGCTGACGCTGGCTGCTTGAAGGCCTCCAGTCGCGGCGCATGGGAGGACATGAGGGCAAGCAGAACTCTCCTACTTTCTTCCCCACTCCCGATTAAATGCAACACCAACGTCTGCGGGCTTCGGGTCCGGGGTTAGGAAGTCTTATGTCACACCGGCTGAGCACTTCCTTGGATATCTGCTTCTACTTTGCCGAATTTCCCATACAAACGATGCGTTTAGGAGCCATGCAACTCCCGTGGTGGCCATGTTGTGTGCCTTTGAAGATGTTGTCTGAAGCATATCGCCAGAGCCACAGCATTCGGGGCGCGCTCGACCAACATCTTACTCAACACCAAGAACACAATGTACGTCACCAGCCCTCACGTCATGTCACAAACACGTCCCTGCGAATTTCCTCGATCTGATATGTGCTAAACTCCAGTCTGCCCACCATCGAGCAGCTGGCTCGGCGAAACCTTTCGAAAAATCCCAGCTTGCAAACAGCATTGAAGGGCCAACCATGTTGGCGTCTCGAAGATCGAGAGCAACACGAGCCCCAGCAAAGCTCGCTTGTAGGTCACCTTGGCATCTGGAAGACATCTACTTGACACACAGTGCAACAAATTGGCCCGAACTTCGCTATTCTACTTGCTGGGGGCACTCTGCCACAAGGTCACATTTCGACTTGGGTGAAAAAAAATCCGGATGGGAGCCTCGTAAGTCGATCCTGAATGAAGAGAACCTGAAAGCTCTTCCGAAAGGTTCGGTGCTCAGCCATCCTTCTGGCACAACAACCGAAACACCCTTCACGCGTGTCCAGACCCTCGACTCCAGCACTCTTCTCTGGGCACACCGGCCTCGGCCCAAACCTCGGTGACAGCTGCAAAAGTCAGAAGAAGAAAGAAAGACTGCAGGGCTTCGCTTCACGAGAAGCATCCGGGGTCTTTCTGTCCTGAGCCCGTCACAAACTGAAAATGTGCTTCCCGCGCTTTCGGCCTCGGACTCGCCAAGTCATGTATCAAATCACAGCCCTGTAAGCCGTGAAGTGCCGTGTAACATGTGACATGCCGCGTCTGAGCTTCGTTCGTGTCGGGATAGACGTCGATGCGTATATCTTGGAATGCATCCTCCAGCTGCCAAGCCGCCTGAATCATGCTGGTGCGACTTCGGAAACACAGACAGGCAACCGTGCGCCCACAAAGAACCAAAACTGCCAAGTCCCCTCAAAGCAGAAGCACGCAGGGGGGCCTTTTGGATGCCCCAGTGGTCGATTGTCGCCATGCCAAGCAGCTATGGCAAGCTCATAGAAGCTGAGGCAGAGGTGTGCCACCACGCATTTTCAGTGACTTCTCTCGGGCCAAATGGAACATGCTGCCTTTCAGCCCTTACGGCGCAAGAAACACGAAACCCACGCAAGAACCTGGATCTGCTGCACTGGCATAGATTGACCCAACTGCGAACCGCATTTAGTGCAGCTCGCGAATCAACGTTCGACGCCTTTTTGACACCACCTTTTCGCGAAAGCCTGCAGCATATCCATTCATCTTCCAGTGGGGTGCTCATAAAGCAAAGTATTAGCGCGGCGAGCTTATGCAGTGTGCACTTCTTTCGACAAACAACAGCCATCCGAAGAGATGCTGGAATTCCAATCGAAAATCAAATGTGTGCAGGGAAAGCCAATCTGAAATGAATAGTGTCTGGATAGCCATGGCCACTGCGGAAGAAAGCTTGGCCCCCACGGAAATGCCTGGCCTTCTAAATTCCGCACCTGGGTAAGAACATCGCAACGTCAGACTGAATACCTGTCAACAGACGACTATCAACAAGTCATTGCCGAAGGCACGAAGCACTGCTCCATGCCCCTCTCGGATTGCTGAGACCTGCAACTCGGTCTGCTTCTGCCATTGCCGCCTCTGCCAGGTCACCAGGTCAGACAGAGTAGCCACACAGCAGGGGCAATCTTCCGAAGTTTGACAAGTTGGGACGCAAAACGGACCACGGCGGCGGAGAGCTTGTACCCTGTCGTTCTCCTCCTGGAAACATATTCAGCCGCCGTAACAAGGTTTGCGAGCAATTTAAACTACAGACAGAAAGCAAGAAGCCACACGAAACGCCTTTAGGGGGGTTAAAAGCGAAGAAAATACAAAGGTTGCGAGGGGAGCGCCAGCCCCCCGCTCTTTTCAGCCTACACACGGAAAGGAATAAATCGAACGCACGAACGCGAGGTAAAGTTGCTACTTTTGATGTGCATTGAGGCGAAATTTGCAACCCTTCACAGGGATTGGCGTGGTCGAACGCACGAACGCGAGGTAAAGTTGCTACTTT
>BGNK01007716.1:3382-15825 GCA_003297005.1 Symbiodinium sp. clade A Y106
GTATTCGAGAAGCAGTGAGCAAACCGCTCGAAAGGGACTAGAGTGAGATGGAATCAGGGAGCAAACCGCTCGAAGGGGACTAGAGTGTTTGGGAATCAGGGAGCAAACCGCTCGAGAGGTTCTAGAGTATCCGAGAAGCAGTGAGCAAACCGGTCGAAAGGGACTAGAGTGTTTGGGAATCAGGGAGCAAACCGATCGAGAGGGACTAGAGTATTCCAGAAGCAGTGAGCAAACCGTTCGAAAGAGACTAGAGTGTTTGGGAATCAGCGAGCAACTGCTCGAGAGGGACTAGAGTATTCGAGAAGCAGTGAGCAAACCGTTCGAAAGGCACTGGAGTGTTTGGGAATCAGGGAGCAAATCGCACGAGAGGGACTAGAGTATTCGAGAGTGCGCAAACCGCTCGAAAGGGAGTAGAGTGATTGGGAATCAGGGAGCAGACCGCTCGAGAGGGACTAGAGTATTCGAGAAGCAGTGAGCAAACCGCTCGAAAGGGACTAGAGTATTCGAGAAGCAGTGAGCAAACCGCTCGAAAGGGACTAGAGTGATTGGGAATCAGTGAGCAAACCGCTCGAAAGGGACTAGAGTGATTGGGAATCAGAGAGCAAACCGCTCGAAAGGGACTAGAGGGTTTGGGAATCAGGGAGCAAATCGCTTGAGACGGACTAGAGTATTCGAGAAGCAGTGAGNGAAAGGGACTAGAGTGTTTGGGAATCAAGGAGCAAACCACTCGAAAGGGACTAGAGCGATTGGGAATCAGGGAGCAAACCGCTCGAAAGGGACTAGAGTGTTTGGGAATCAGGGAGCAAACCGCTCGAAAGGGACTAGAGTGTTGGGGAATCAGGGAGCAAACGGCTCGAGAGGAACTAGAGTATTCCAGAAGCAGTGAGCAAACCGCTCGAAAGGGACGTATACTAGAGTGTTTGGGAAACAGGGAGCAAACCGCTCGAGATGGACTAGAGTACTCGAGAAGCAGCGAGCAAACCGCTCGAAAGAGACCGCCCAGAGAGGGACTAGAGTGATTGGGAATGAGGGAGCAAACCGCTCGAAAGGGACTAGAGTGTTTGGGAATCAGGGGGCAAACCGCTCGAGAGGGACTAGAGTAGTCGAGAAGCACGACTAGAGTGATTGGGAATCCGGGAGCAAATCGCTCGGAAGGGACTACAGTGTTTGGGAATCAGGGAGCAAACCGCTCGAGAGGCACTAGAGTGTTCACGAAGCAGTGAGCAAACCGCTCGAAAGGGACTAGAGTGTTTGGGAATCAGGGAGCAAACCGCTCGAAAGGGACTAGAGGGTTTGGGAATCAGGGAGCAAATCGCTCGAGAGGGACTAGAGTGATGGGGAATCAGGAAGCAAACCGCTCGAAAGGGACTAGAGTGTTTGGGNGGGTTTGGGAATCAGGGAGCAAATCGCTCGAGAGGGACTAGAGTGATGGGGAATCAGGAAGCAAACCGCTCGAAAGGGACTAGAGTGTTTGGGAATCAGGGAGCAAACCACTCGAGAGGACTAGAGTATTCGAGAAGCAGTGAGCAAACCGCTCGAAAGGGACTAGAGTGATTGGGAATCACAGGGAGCAAACCGCTCGAAAGGGACTAGAGTGTCTGGGAATCAGGGAGCAAACCGCTCGAAAGGGACTAGAGTGATTGGGAATCACAGGGAGCAAACCGCTCGAAAGGGACTAGAGTGTCTGGGAATCAGGGAGCAAACCGCTCGAAAGGGACTAGAGTATTCGAGAAGCAGTGGGCAAACCGCTCGAAAGGGACTAGAGTGATTGGGAATCAGGGAGCAAACCGCTCGAAAGGGACTAGAGTATTCGAGAAGAAGTGAGCAAGCCGCTCGAAAGAGACTAGAGTGTTTGGGAATCAGGGAGCAAACCGCTCGAAAGGGACTAGAGTGTTGGGGAATCAGGGAGCAAACGGCTCAAGAGGAACTAGAGTATTCCAGAAGCAGTGAGCAAACCGCTCGAATAAAGGGACTAGAGTGTTTGGGAAACAGGGAGCAAACCGCTCGAGACGGACTAGAGTACTCGAGAAGCAGCGAGCAAACCGCTCGAAAGAGACTAGAGTGATTGGGAACCAGGGAGCAAACGGCTCGAGAGGGACTAGAGTGTTTCGGAAACAGGGAGCAAACCGCCCAGAGAGGGACTAGAGTGATTGGGAATGAGGGAGCAAACCGCTCGAAAGGGAGTAGAGTGTTTGGGAATCAGGGGGCAAACCGCTCGAGAGGGACTAGAGTATTCGAGAAGCACGACTAGAATGATTGGGAATCCGGGAGCAAACCGCTCGGAAGGGACTGGAGTGTTTGGGAATCAGGGAGCAAATCGCTCGAGAGGCACTAGAGTGTTCGCGAAGCAGTGAGCAAACCGCTCGAAAGGGACTAGAGTGTTTGGCAAACCGCTCGAAAGGACTGGAGTATTCGAGAAGCAGTGAGCAAAAACCGCTCGAAACGAAAGGGACTAGAGTGATTGGAAATCAGGGAGCAAACCGACCGCTCGAGAGGGACTAGAATATTCGAGAAGCACTGAGCAAACCGCTCGAAAGGGTCTAGAGTGATGGGGAATCAGGGAGCAAACCGCTCGAAAGGGACTAGAGTGTTTGGGAATCAGGGAGCAAACCACTCGAGAGGGACTAGAGTAGTCGAGANAGCAAACCGCTCGAAAGGGTCTAGAGTGATGGGGAATCAGGGAGCAAACCGCTCGAAAGGGACTAGAGTGTTTGGGAATCAGGGAGCAAACCACTCGAGAGGGACTAGAGTAGTCGAGAAGCAGTGAGCAAACCGCTCGAAAGGGACTAGAGTGATGGGGAATCAGGGAGCAAACCGCTCGAAAGGGACTAGAGTGTTTTGGAATCAGAGAGCAAACCACTCGAGAGGGACTAGAGTAGTCGAGAAGCAGTGAGCAAACCACTCGAAAGGGACTAGAGTGATTGGGAAACCGCTCGAAAAGGACTAGAGTGTCTGGGAATCAGGGAGCAAACCGCTCGAGAAAGACTAGAGTATTCGAGAAGCAGTGAGCAAACCGCTCGAAAGGGACTAGAGTGAGATGGAATCAGGGAGCAAACCGCTCGAAGGGGACTAGAGTGTTTGGGAATCAGGGAGCAAACCGCTCGAGAGGNGTATTCGAGAAGCAGTGAGCAAACCGCTCGAAAGGGACTAGAGTGAGATGGAATCAGGGAGCAAACCGCTCGAAGGGGACTAGAGTGTTTGGGAATCAGGGAGCAAACCGCTCGAGAGGGACTAGAGTATCCGAGAAGCAGTGAGCAAACCGGTCGAAAGGGACTAGAGTGTTTGGGAATCAGGGAGCAAACCGATCGAGAGGGACTAGAGTATTCGAGAAGCAGTGAGCAAACCGTTCGAAAGAGACTAGAGTGTTTGGGAATCNACCGGTCGAAAGGGACTAGAGTGTTTGGGAATCAGGGAGCAAACCGATCGAGAGGGACTAGAGTATTCGAGAAGCAGTGAGCAAACCGTTCGAAAGAGACTAGAGTGTTTGGGAATCAGCGAGCAACTGCTCGAGAGGGACTAGAGTAGAAGCAGTGAGCAAACCGTTCCAAAGGCACTGGAGTGTTTGGGAATCAGGGAGCAAACCGCACGAGAGGGACTAGAGTATTCGAGAGTGCGCAAACCGCTCGAAAGGGAGTAGAGTGATTGGGAATCAGGGAGCAGACCGCTCGAGAGGGACTAGAGTATTCGAGAAGCAGTGAGCANGTATTCGAGAGTGCGCAAACCGCTCGAAAGGGAGTAGAGTGATTGGGAATCAGGGAGCAGACCGCTCGAGAGGGACTAGAGTATTCGAGAAGCAGTGAGCAAACCGCTCGAAAGGGACTCGAGTGATTGGGAATCAGTGAGCAAACCGCTCGAAAGGGACTAGAGTATCTCGAAAGGGACTAGAGTGATTGGGAATCAGAGAGCAAACCGCTCGAAAGGGACTAGAGGGTTTGGGAATCAGGGAGCAAATCGCTTGAGACGGACTAGAGTATTCGAGAAGCAGTGAGNCTCGAAAGGGACTAGAGTGATTGGGAATCAGAGAGCAAACCGCTCGAAAGGGACTAGAGGGTTTGGGAATCAGGGAGCAAATCGCTTGAGACGGACTAGAGTATTCGAGAAGCAGTGAGCAAACCGCTCGAAAGGGGCTAGAGTGGTTGGGAATCAGGGAGCAAACCGCTCGAAAGGGACTAGAGTGTTTGGGAATCAAGGAGCAAACCACTCGAAAGGGACTAGAGCGATTGGGAATCAGGGAGCAAACCGCTCGAAAGGGACTAGAGTGTTTGGGAATCAAGGAGCAAACCACTCGAAAGGGACTAGAGCGATTGGGAATCAGGGAGCAAACCGCTCGAAAGGGACTAGAGTGTTTGGGAATCAGGGAGCAAGCCGCTCGAAAGGGACTAGAGTGTTGGGGAATCAGGGAGCAAACGGCTCGAGAGGTACTAGAGTATTCCAGAAGCAGTGAGCAAACCGCTCGAAAGGGACGTACTAGAGTGTTTGGGAAACAGGGAGCAAACCGCTCGAGACGGACTAGAGTACTCGAGAAGCAGCGAGCAAACCGCTCGAAAGAGACCGCCCAGAGAGGGACTAGAGTGATTGGGAATGAGGGAGCAAACCGCTCGAAAGGGATTAGAGTGTTTGGGAATCAGGGGGCAAACCGCTCGAGAGGGACTAGAGTAGTCGAGAAGCACGACTAGAGTGATTGGGAATCCGGGAGCAAACCGCTCGGAAGGGACTAGAGTGTTTGGGAATCAGGGAGCAAACCGCTCCAGAGGCACTAGAGTGTTCACGAAGCAGTGAGCAAACCGCTCGAAAGGGACTAAAGTGTTTGGGAATCAGGGAGCAAACCGCTCGAAAGGACTAGAGTATTCGAGAAGCAGTGAGCAAAAACCGCTCGAAAGGGACTAGAGTGATTGGAAATCAGGGAGCAAACCGACCGCTTGAGAGGGACTAGAGTATTCGAGAAGCAGTGAGCAAACCGCTCGAAAAGGGACAAAGTGTTTGGGAATTGTTGGCTTGGGTTTCCTGGGGGGGGCNGCATCTTCGCCCTGTGATTTCTGCAGTGACGGCCAGCTCGAAGTTAAACCCTAAACCCTAATGTTTGCTTGTAAGGGACGGCGGAACATAGTGTGTGCGCGTTGTACACAAAAGCCGGCGAAGCCCAGCTTCATGCTAAGGATGCTATTACACATTATACGATACAATATGTAGTATATACTATACAGTATATAATATAGGGCATGATATATAGGAGTTGCTCTATATGATATAGTATGCTGCATTGCTGTCGTTTTCGTTGTTATTGTCGCTTCGGCTGTGAGTGTGGTTGATCGTGCCCGTGGTTCACAGGACCAGGAGAATTTCTGCCCTCTCACCATCGCGAACGCCAACTCCCCGTGCTTCAACGCCACCTGCTTGCAGCTATCCTGGAGACCCACATATCGATCCTACAGAGCATNTCTCACCATCGCGAACGCCAACTCCCCGTGCTTCAACGCCACCTGCTTGCAGCTATCCTGGAGACCCACATATCGATCCTACAGAGCATATAGGTTCCGTACGGTTGATGATATAGATCCAGCATTACCTATCATGAGGAATATATCCTAATTATAGTTCAGGGTCCTTAGGGTAATGAAGAATGTATACCATCAATCGTATCATACGGACCCCTCACTACCCTACCCCAGGTATGGTATTGTTTGAAGGGGTTGGGTGAGGCACCGGGCTGCTCCAGTCCCTGAGGTGTACCCTTTGCCCAAGGACCTTTGCAAAAAGACTCAGGGTTCCTGTAAGGGTCCGATAGAGGCTCTGTGAGGCACCTAAAAGAGATCCATAACCACAAGTGTACTATAAGTGTTATNGGTGTACCCTTTGCCCAAGGACCTTTGCAAAAAGACTCAGGGTTCCTGTAAGGGTCCGATAGAGGCTCTGTGAGGCACCTAAAAGAGATCCATAACCACAAGTGTACTATAAGTGTTATGCAAGGGATTTTACCAGAAGCCCGGACCCTGCCCTACCCGCAGGCTACGGCGCCGCTCTTTTCTACTTAACCCGTAACCCATTCTCCTGACCTCGGTGCCCTGAAAAATACCAAGGACAACTGCCAGAANTTACCAGAAGCCCGGACCCTGCCCTACCCGCAGGCTACGGCGCCGCTCTTTTCTACTTAACCCGTAACCCATTCTCCTGACCTCGGTGCCCTGAAAAATACCAAGGACAACTGCCAGAAGTACGACACCACAATGGACCGGCTTCTTTTGATCCTAAACCCCCTAAACCCCCTAAACCCTAAACCCTAAGCCTTAAATCCTAAACTTGAACTCCCTTTTGTTTTGTGGCAGTTGATAAAACAAGGTGGAGGGACTCTTTGGGCTTGGACGATTGCACAAACGTTACTATTAGGGCCTAGCTAATTACCTTTACTATGTCGGGTGTTCCGAATTATAACTATAGTTTTTTTGGGCCCCTGTAATTATTAATTCCCCTATAGTATCTTTTCAAGGTTGTGGCTGACCCTGAAGCCAAGGAACCCCCGAACCCTAAATGCCAAAATCAAGCCTCAATCCTACCACACCTGCTGCGTGAACCTGAAGAAACCCATACCTTACATTAGGTCCTTAACAGGCATGGGTTTCCGGGTTCAGGCACCCTGGTTCTGTCAAAGTGACAGCAGTCGCTGGCTTCCAGGTTTTTTGCGTTGTTGGTCTTCGGCGCTTCGGCGTTTTGCTTTCATCAACCAATGGTCGCTATCACACAGCCCCTTGTACTTTAAGGACAAGGAGCTGATATGTTATCACCCCGAAGGCTCCAAAAGATTCATAACCCTCAAGGATGCTACCATGGCAAGGTGAACTTGCATCCGTCCGTCAGGTATAAGGTTTAGGATTTAGGGTTTAGGGTTCCACTTGATGTGGAGCAGTAGATGTCTTCGATTCTGGAGGCTGAGGCACTACAGCCAAGCTCAAACCCCAAGCCCCTAAACCCAACGCCATGGGATACAGATGGAGTCGCTCAGTAAAGAGCCGAACTCCAAGAGAAATCCTGAGGCCAAGATTTCCTGAGGGGTCGGACTGCGCCTTCGATGTGTCAAGTTCCCTGCCTTTGAGATCGCGAAAATTTAATAGCAATAACAACAGCGACAAAATGAGGATATGCAATGTAATGGCAATAATGGCAACAATGAGATGCTGTATTTGCAAAGCTGATCATTTACGTACTCTAGTCGTGGAAGCCTGAAGCGGCAGGAGCGTGAAACGTGCCGCACCCTGGCGCGCAGCTACTGCGCCACCGAGTGCCCCACACGGACGTTTCTCAACGCCGACGGTGAGGAGGCTGAATGATCAGACTGGGAGCTTATTTGTAGGTTCTAGAGGGCTTCTATACGGGTTTTTGTAGGGTTCTGTGGGTTTTCAGGTGGAGCATCTGGAGATTCTGAAAGGGTTTGGGCTTCCGACTTAGCTAGGGTTTCGGGTTCGACAGGATGATTCAGGGATGTCGGTTGTAGGGGAGCTGGGTGCCGGATTGGTGAGAGTGCGGACTCCCCACTAGGAGGATCCTGATTACAGGCACCGCCCTACGCGAATTTGGGAGCTGCAGTTTCCCCAAACCCTAAACCCGAACCGTGCCCCAACCCCCAAAAGCCCAAACACTAGAATCTTTCAGCCCCAGTCCTAGAATCCCGAGAAACCCTAAACCCTCAGCCTCCTCGGAGATTGGCAGGTGACGATTCCCATCTCCATGGCCAACTGCAAGGCCCGGATCCCGCCAAGGGGTTTAGAGCTTAAGGGGTGTAAGGCTTAGGGTTTTAGGGCTTGTCGGCGGGCTGTAGCGTCTAATTCCGGATCAATACGCCCCGGACCATACCATTACAATCCGCAGAAGCGTACACCAGGATTGATCATAGAATTTCTGACGAGGCCGAAATCGCCGCTGCCAGCCGTCAGAACAGACATATGGATAATGAGAGTGGGGCTGATTACGAGGGTGAGCGCAGCTCTAGCAAGCGCGGCAACACCATTGACAGTATAGATATCTATCTCGGGATGTATCCCTGTACGTAGCCTACTTAATCCTAAAAAGAATGCACCCTGCATAGTCGGATCCTGATGGCGGGGTACCCGAGACAGACAGAGGGAGGCACTCCTGGCTCGAACCCTCAACCCTAAACTAAACCCTTAACCCNTACTTAATCCTAAAAAGAATGCACCCTGCATAGTCGGATCCTGATGGCGGGGTACCCGAGACAGACAGAGGGAGGCACTCCTGGCTCGAACCCTCAACCCTAAACTAAACCCTTAACCCAAAGCGCTACACCCGAATCGCCCCAGAGCCCGAACCCCGAAGTCGAGAAGCACAGCGGAAATCGAGGACCGCGGCTGCATCCAGCTTGGCAGCTTCGAGGTGCTTTTTGGGTTACTNCCCAAAGCGCTACACCCGAATCGCCCCAGAGCCCGAACCCCGAAGTCGAGAAGCACAGCGGAAATCGAGGACCGCGGCTGCATCCAGCTTGGCAGCTTCGAGGTGCTTTTTGGGTTACTCGAAGGGTTTTTAGGGTTTAGAGTTTTTGGGATTCAGAGTTCTAGGGTTTGCGGTATTAGGGTGCTGTTGTGCTGGCTGCAGAGTGGCAAGAAGCCAGCGAAAAGTACACGTGCACACAGTCTCAAGTTCCGGGCTCAATTTTGTAGAATTTCCAAGATGGCCGACTCAAGCAAAACATTGTGCTACATGTGTTTAGCCCTATGGTCGCCCTGTAAGGTCACTCCGAGCTAGGCCGACCCAGACACGACCCGAAACCTCAAGTGCAACGATTGAACCAGAATAAGCCTTGATACTCCGGCTAGTTTGTGCAGCCTGCTGTCTCAGTCCGAATCCTGATACCGTAATCCCGAAACATGCGTCGGGTCTTTTCTGGCTCGACGGTGTATGTGGGAGGCTGCAGCCGTGAACAACTCGAACACCCAGCTGAACACGGATCCCAACGCCACGGGCGAGGCGGACACAACAAGCACAGATGGAGGTCTGGTTTTTCTTGCTGAGGCCTTTTACACATGCCTACTCGTCGCAAAAGTACAGAGGTTTGAATAACGTCCCCTTACAGTCCCAATATGGCAATATGGGTGGTAGACGATAATTCCGCAAACCCTTTCGAGTTATTCCGGCCCCGAAAAAAACCATCCTATGGGGTTTTACGTCCCTGCTCTGTATCCACAGAGTGTTACGCTGCCCTGAATAGCAGGTGTAGCCAACCGATGCACTCATACTACAGTATCTATAAATGACGACACGCATAGAACCATTAGGATACCTGTATACAAACCTTGTTTAGTGCTTCTAGGAACCATTCTCAGACTGTTTAGTCGCGTGGCCCGTCTGGATTCAATGACGACCCTGAAGTATTGAACAGCTGTTCTCATGCTTTTCAGGGCCTAGGGTTTGGGGCTAANAGTGCTTCTAGGAACCATTCTCAGACTGTTTAGTCGCGTGGCCCGTCTGGATTCAATGACGACCCTGAAGTATTGAACAGCTGTTCTCATGCTTTTCAGGGCCTAGGGTTTGGGGCTAAACTTTGTTCCTAGCGCCATCCATGTAATCGCGCATCCCGCCCCCCCAAAAGGCTCCAGAGAGCGCTTTCGAGTTCCAGCCGACCAAGGCAGCAGGGAATCACTCGGGGCCTGAGTGGGCGTCAGAGCTTTGGGATGTAATGTAGGAACCCCCAGATCACTCTATTCTCGGGGGGCCTTAATAGTTAGAACAGGGTTTTTTGGGGGGCATATTATTTATACCATAATTGCAATAAGGAACCCCCAAAATAGTATAATGTAGGAACCTGATTAAGAAACCTGGGCCCTATAACCCCCAAATAGTATAAGATTCATGTAAGGAGCCCTTATAAAGACCCGTTCCTACATTAGGGGTTCAGGGAGCCTTGGCTTCTTAAACCTAGGGTCTCTACTAGAGGGACCGAAATAATTACNAAGATTCATGTAAGGAGCCCTTATAAAGACCCGTTCCTACATTAGGGGTTCAGGGAGCCTTGGCTTCTTAAACCTAGGGTCTCTACTAGAGGGACCGAAATAATTACCTATACCATTTTTGGGGGGTAACTCTACATATAACCCTACTTATAACTACCCATGAACCTCCAAGTAGGCCCTAAACCCTCTACCCTTATAGAATCCCTATAGATCCCTTTAACCTCCAAGCACAGTCAATTTGAACCAGTCTTCGGGGGGCGAGGGTTTTGTGCTGATGTAGGAACCTGAATAAGAAACCCAGGGTTTAGGGTTTAGGCTTTCCCACAGTACTAGGATCCATATATAAAGAGCCCGANATTTGAACCAGTCTTCGGGGGGCGAGGGTTTTGTGCTGATGTAGGAACCTGAATAAGAAACCCAGGGTTTAGGGTTTAGGCTTTCCCACAGTACTAGGATCCATATATAAAGAGCCCGAAAAGACCCAAAGGTTTCTTAATCAGGCTCCTCCATTAGGTGTTGTGAAGAGTCCAATTGAACTCCGAGCTACTGCGCCGACCTGGGCCGTTCTGGTCGAGCTCCTTGCTGGCAAACAATGGCTCGAGAGCAGCAAGTGCAAAGCACAGCGCGACAAGCTCCGAGCCTGGGGCTTCTCCTGCAACAGCGGCCACTCGTTCCTCCAGTCCCTTCCAGAGGCCCTCGCGAGTGGCAAAAAGCTGAAGCGGTTGGCCGTGAAAGCTTACCGCAAAGAGCATCCGAAGCCTGACAATGACAAGGCCCGGGAATTTTCCCCCCGAAGCAGTCCTTCAGTCGGCGAAGACGAGTCCGGCCCCGGCAGCTCCTCGGAAGGAGGATCTGATGCCCCTGCATTAAGCATACCTAGGGTATTTGGCGTTTAGGGCCGCAACCAAGCGGGTCTCGGGCTTCAGAGTGGAGGGTGGATTGTTCGGGTGCGGGGATGTAGACACAGAGTTTAAGGTGCAGGGACCCTAAACCCTAACTGCTAAGCGCTAAGCCCTAAAACCTGAGAACGGTCGGAATCCTCTACAAATATCACCGATGTTCCATCGATGCGAAACGCTTATGACGATTTGGCATTCACCGCGCTAGGTGCTGAACTACTCTACGATACCGGGGCCGCAATGAAAACGGCGTATGAGGCAGGAATTACAGCCGACGGCGCTGGTAATGTGCCAGGAGTCAGCAAAGGTACAGATGACACAGCGGTCCCGAAACTTGGCCTACACGCAACTTTCAAACCCTTACTGGATCGGCAAGTATCGATCCCGATGAAATACCAGCCTTTTCCGAGCTGCTGAGCATTGAGCTGTCCCCCAAAAGCCTCAGGTAAAGACATCCGGCAGCTCTACAAATTCAATCCCTTGTGCCCTGGAGCCTTACGCCTTACTTCCTAAACCCTAAACTTGCTGCCCGGGATCTCTTCAGCCCTAAAGCCGGAGCAAATGGTAGCAGCCTTAGCAGCAACAGCAATAGCAGCATGAACAGTAGTCGTAGCAAATATAGCCCTTAGAAACGGCATTAACACTGACTTCAAAGCAGGCTATCATCACTTAACACCACTATCTTCGACTACAGTGTAGATGACATAGCAAATGCCCTGAACCCAACCGCTAAACCCTGTGGCAAGATCAAAACCATGGTTGGTGGCCTCCAGCTGGACGCCAACCAGCGAGGGGCTCGGTGATTTGAGTTTGGTTTGTGATGGGGTGGTTTGGNCCTGAACCCAACCGCTAAACCCTGTGGCAAGATCAAAACCATGGTTGGTGGCCTCCAGCTGGACGCCAACCAGCGAGGGGCTCGGTGATTTGAGTTTGGTTTGTGATGGGGTGGTTTGGGGTTTTAGGTTTCAGACGGTTTAGTAAGACGGTTTACAGTTTAGGCCTTGGGGGTTTAGACCCCGACATTTTGGGTAGTGTATGTACGGTTTAAGGTTAGTCTGGGAGTCGGGTTTTGGGTCTCGCGTTTGGGTTCTTCGTGCAGGCTCTTTGGCGGGCTGAGATGCACGGCTTCGCGGGCCTGTTTAGGGTTTAGGGTTTAAGNACGGTTTAAGGTTAGTCTGGGAGTCGGGTTTTGGGTCTCGCGTTTGGGTTCTTCGTGCAGGCTCTTTGGCGGGCTGAGATGCACGGCTTCGCGGGCCTGTTTAGGGTTTAGGGTTTAAGCTTAGTTTGGGTACTAGAAGGGTTACTGTAAGGTGCTTTCGGAGCTACTATAGTTGCCACAAGGGTTTAGTGTTTAGTAGGGCTTAGTGGTTAAGGGCTTCATGGTTTCAGGTTTGTTGGTTTAGGGGTTGCGGTGCCAGTCTTGAGTTCAGGCTTTCGGAAAAGGGTTTTCAAAGACCGGCATGTCTATCGCTATTGCCAACCCCCGGAAGGGTTTGGTCCTAATGTAGGAACCTGATTAAGAAACCTTGGGCCTTTATGAGGGTTCCTTATATGAATCCTACTATTTTGGGGGGTATAGGCCCAGGGT
>BGNK01007717.1:3620-13939 GCA_003297005.1 Symbiodinium sp. clade A Y106
ATAGTGAAGCTTGTCCTTCTCTCTCAGGCCTTTTACCTCTGATTTGCTCTGAAGTACGGTAGTTCTGGTGCTCATTTCAGTTTCACGCGCCCGCAATGAGCAGAGCCCGCTCGCTCAGCATTCAATAAAATTGTTGTTGTTGTGGTTGTGGTTGGTTGGTTGTTGTTGTTGTTTTGCTGGTATTCTCGCTTCAAAGACATCTTCAAGTTGGGATTCTGTTCCTCTAATCTCCGCTAGGGGTCTTGGGCCAAGAAACTGTAAATCATAAACACAAATGGAATACCTATTTCACGGGAGGGCAACCCTAAACCCGCTAAACCGGAGAAATCTCAAGCCCTCAGCCTCGTGAAGCCCTGCAACACCTCCCTGCAACACCTCATGCCCTACAGCGAATCCCAGAAAGTTGAAACATGGGTTTAGGAGGATTCGTGCTAGGATCCCTTATACTTTACCTTAAGGGCATGAGGAGAATGATGTTCCAACTTTCTGGCTTCTACTATACTCTTCACACAACCTGAAGCCTTAAACCCTAAAGCACACAGCACCTGAAGCCCCACGCACAAAAGACTCCTACACCCATCAAGAGGGTGTAGGTTTTAGAGTTTAGAGTTCAGGGTTTAGGGTTCTGGGTATAGGGAGGTTTTCGGACCTATATGGCCGAAGCCCACCCTAAGCTCTAAAGTCCCCAGGCCCCAAAACGCAACAGAACACCCAAGCCCACCCTAAAGCCGGAAGCCCTCAAGCTAAGACCTTCATCCCTCAGCCCTCTCAAGAACCTAAACCCTCCCAAACACCTTCACATTTTAGACCACTAAGACCAAACAAAAAAACCCAACCCATCCAAAAAAATCGTAAAGACTCAAAGAAGCCTCCAAAAGCCTTTTAGATTCCACGCCAAGACAATGCTAAATCGTAAACTCGTAACCCAAAAACGCTAAACCCCGAAACCCTAGACCCCAAACTGTACATGACCCTAAAGCACCCTAAACCCAAAAATCCTAAACCCCCGAAACCCTAAACCCCTAAACCCTAAACTGTACATAAACCCAAAACCCTAACCCCTAAACCCCTAAACCCTGCAGAGGTTTGGCAATAGCCACCTCTGCATCAACTCTCACTGCTGTGACCCATACATTCTTCGTTTTCTCCCGTCGATTTCGCGAGATGGGAAAAACATCTGCTTTGTTCGCCAGCTCCCTGCCTCGGCTTGCGTCAGGCATCGTGTATTCCGCGGATAGCGGATTCCGTGCCCAGATAAAAGCTGGAGCTTCGGAGCGCGAAAGGGTTTACGCGTCCGACTTGGCCGAGTACGTTGACCGTGACACCGCAATGTTGCGAGCTCACACGGTTTTCAAACTCTCGGAAAAGCTTGGAGTGGGGGTTGAACAATTTTCCTTCGGTCTTTACCGGTTTTGCGCCGTGGAACCCTCTTATGTGGTTGTCCTGGCCCCAATGCTTGACGATCAGGTTTTCGACGATTGGTTGATGCCTGTGACGAAACAGGAAAAACAACTGATGGTCAGGAATGGATCTGGTCTGGTCCTTTCCCTGACCCAGCTGTGGCAAGCGCGGGGCGCGAGCGCATTCTTCCCTTTTTAAGCGGGAGGGTCTTCTTGCAATGTGCGGAGTCCCCTGAGCGGTTTGTCCGCCATGCCGGGCACGTCGTTGAGGAGGTGGACGAGGAATTTGTCCGAGTCCCAGACGGCACTGTCAAGAAAGGTTTCTCAGTGCGCCGAGTCGTGGTTGCTGGCTATTTCTTGTATTGGCTTTATTCGGTCATGCAGATATTGTGCCTCATCTACGTGCTGGGCTGCTACGTCATCTTGACGGGTGGTGTCGACCCTGTGGAAAACACTTGGGGATTTATGCTCGAGCCTTTTCGAGCTGGCGCCATAACGCCGTTGAAGGGGTTTTCTTTTACGGAGCAGAGGCTGACCTCACGGATTGGAGCGCATGGAAGGACGCCTTTTGGCGTGCCTACAACCTTTTCTCGTGTAAGTTCATGGGCGGCTGCGTTATGGCGGTTGCCGGATTGTTCAACGCGAAGGGTGAGATGCCTTTCTTTACAGACGCCGTGAGTGCTGCCACTGGGGTCGCATTCGTTGCTCGGGGTTTGCCGGTCCTCCACAAGATTCATTATACTGGGACGATGCTACTGGCGGACGTGCTTTACAACCGTCTGCCGTCTTTGTCTCGTTTGCGTGGGGACCTGGCTTTTTCATTGCCGAGCACTCAGCACATGCTTTTTGGGACCTTTTTCTACGCCGCGCTTTGTGCCGGTGATCTTGACCTTTCTTGCTTCAGGCCCCTGCAGGGGAAGGTGTCGTGGAGCTTTGTCCGCCACTCAGGCATGATTGCCGTGGAACCTATCAGCACGGCTTACTGGGAGGCACCAGTGGTTGCCTTCTGGGCCGTCAAGAGGGGACAGCTGGCACCTGTCGGAGGGGGCTGGCTAGTACACGATGCCATCCTCACGGCCGGGCACGTTAATGACGCTATGTTGGTGCTCAAGGCCCAAGGCGCTGAAATCTTTGTTGGACGGTGCGAGCGCGTAGTTTGTAACGTCAACAACCTCTATCGATTCGAACCGGAGTTGGTCGCCAGGCCTTCAGAGCGGGACCTCAAGCGGAACCCTGTCACAGGGGATTTCGCGCTTGTTAGGCCGCCTAAGCAACTGGCCCAATTGTCCCTTCGGGTTGGGAGGGTTGGTTTTAGCCCTGCAACCTCATGCCGCGTAGGGTCTGGCTTCTACAAGTTAGTCGCCGGTCAATGGATTTTCCACCGGACGTTTGGCGTGTGCCAATTCGGAACTCCAGAGTTTGGAGGCCAGAGTCATCCCGGCGCATGTTTTTGGAGCGGGGAATCAGTACCAAGCGCCTCCGGGTTTCCTCTTTTGTCTGACACTAAGGAATTGGTGGGGCTCAACATTGGGGCACTCGAGCAAGGAGATCGCTCCACAGCAGTCGCTGTGCGTGCCGGAGCAGTCTTTAGGTACTTCATTTCACGGAAGAAGACCTACTTTGAGAAAGGCCGCTTCGGACGAGTTACTCAAGTCCCGAAACCCAAGAGCACCCCTATGCCAGAGCCAGCTTTTTCTAAGCACTCGCGGATGACGACGACCAGCAATGGGACCCCCCGTCTGAGGCGGGTGAGAGTGACCCTCATGCTCGGAATTCTGATGAAGAAAGGGAGCTTTTTGAGATTGATGCTGCTGATGAGGAAGATGAGGCTCAAGCGGGACGTGAGACCGACTTGCGTGCTAGAGAATCAACGTGCAGGCCAGAATGAATCAACAAGTTAACATGGTCATCAACTATGTGGTCTCCCTCAGGGCTCGCCGCCGGAAAGATCTGGGAGATGAGCATGCACTACTACAAGAGTGGAGGCCGGCCGACCAGAAGACGAACCACGGCGACCCCGATGACCCTGACGACCAGACATGCTACATGCAACAGCACATGGCCCTCAAGGACATCACCGCGGCACCGAATCCGGAGCCCACAGACGAGACCCAAGCATGTGGCCAGGGGTCGGCGTCTTCAAGTGCTCTGGACGACATGGTCAGGGAACAACAGGAAGTGGAGAACTACGAGGCAAGACTCGCCGACCTGGAGCTACAGAGGGACCTGGCGGCGGCAGAGAGCTACGTCTGTGACCAGCAGGCGGCGGAGGAACAGGCCAGGGACGACGAGACCCTTGATGCTGCTGGGTCCTACTCGTGGAGACCAGGACAGACGCGCACGAGGATTCGCCTGCATGCCACGCTTGCAGGGCAGAACCGCACCGTGGACGTGGACACGCCGGGGGCGCAAGGAGCCACGATTACAACACAGGTACTACAAGTACAGGAGCCTGGTGAGTGGTTGTTCCAGGGACACCCTATACCATGGTGGAAGGTGCCAGTGGAAGTCCGCGGAGAAGACAATGGCGGCCGTGACGCTGCTGGAGTCAAAAAGCCGCGGAGGACCTACGCCCAGGCTCGGTCCCTACGGGGCTGTGCCGTCTTCGACATGAACGACCCTCTAGCTTTCGGGTACTACAAGATGTGGATGGAGGGTCGGCTTGCAGCCGACGAGGTGGTGTATGCAGGAGGCAGGGCGCTGCTGGAGTTCTTTGAGGGCGTCACCGCGCGCAGCACAGACCCGCTCTACGACAGTGGGGGCGACACGTCTCGGCCGCCTCCTCCGCCGGGAACGCTCCCTGAGATGAATACAGTAGCTGTAGCCACGGTAGCGACTGAAGCTGAACAGCCGGACCCTGTCCAAACAGAGGATGGGGGGTGGATGGTCAGCACCACCCAGGCGGAACAAATTTGCCGGGAGGGGGCGGAAACTGCCTCGCTGCCAGGATGGGATGACGTTGACACACCAAGCTAGCCCAGTCTCCGACACACTGCTGCTGCCTCTCGCTTTTGGGTAGGTCAAGGATCTTTAGATACTTCTCTCTTAATGTCCTATCTTCCATACACCTCGAGGGGACTCGCAAAGCAGCTGGGTTTTTTGCAGATATCGGCCGAGTGTTCCAGCCCTATGGGCATTCCCCAGTGACCTTGTGCAGCTGGAGAAAAAGAGCGACAAAAAAAAACAAAACCCTAAACCCTAAATAAACATCAAGAATCCTAAAGTCCCCTGTTTAACGTTAAACCATCCGAAAGTCCCTGCCCAGCCGACTTCGTCACCTTCATTGGGCCGCGGCTCAATGCTCGCGGCCTTACAATGGCAAGGTGCCCTGCTCCAAGAATTGAGTTCAGGCCCTATAGGATTGAGGGTTCGGGCCTTAGGGTTTAGGGTATAGGGTTTAAGGTTTAGGGTTCAGGGTTTAGGGTTCAGGCCTTTGGGTTTAGGGTTTAGGGTTCAGGGGCCTTGCAAATTGAAAAGGGTCAGAGGGGATGCAGGGTTTTGGGGGTTAAGGCTCCGTAGAATTAGGGGGCCTTGTATTCCAGTAGGAGTACAACCTAAACCCTAAACCGTGTACAGGGCTAGGATTTAGTGTGAGCGTTCTATGGGGTGTATGTATGTCAGTTTAGGGTTGTAGGGTTTAGGGACGACAAGGCGAGATTGTTGCCAAACTGTTCGGGCCTGTGTCTTGGGTGCTCTGACCTCAACCACCGAAGTGGGGTTTCCTCCCCCCAAACCCGAAATCCCAAATTGCTGTCAATTGTGTTTGCCTTCCAGATTATCGACTTCGTTTCTAAGTGTTGCAGCTTGTGTAGGGCTTTCAGACTGGAGCATTCTGTCGTCCAAGCGGAAAACCGGATTGAGCGCCCAGGGTGCACTAAAATCCGCAGTCCTCCTATGCCTGTTCTAACATACACCAAGGAACCCTATCCTTAATGCACGAATCGCTATTGAAAATTTTTGAAGGCCCCGACACTTAACCCAATAGACCCCTGACGTCGCACCTGTTATGATCTGACTGGAGTCACCAAGCCTAGCAAGTAGTGTGGGGTTTGGGCTCTAGAGTTTAAGGGTTATTGGGTTTCAGAAGGCTTTTTTTTGGCTTGCGAAGTGGTCCCTGACTAACTGATTGATGCCCGAAATCCGCAGCCTGGAACTCGCAACCCAACCCCCGCCAGCGCGCCCCAAGCACCGCAACACGTAAACCCGGAACCTCAAACCCTGCACTCGAATCATATTTGTTAAACCCTAACCTAACCCTAAACCCTAAACCCGAAACCCTAAACCCCAAACCCTAAACCCTAAACCCTAAATCCTAAACCCTGAACCAAAAACCCTAAACCTTAAATCCTAAATCCTAAACCCTAAACCCTTAAAACATTTCTCTCAATAGAAGACCCAAAGCCCGGAGCATTCCTGAGCCTTAAATCCTAAACTTTAAACTCATTTTGGAGGTACGACCTCTTCAACCTCGGTCTGCAGGACGAAGAGCTTAAAGGCTAGTATATGGGGCCTTACCTATACTATTTTGGGGGGTTCCTTGTTATGATTATAGTATAATGGGCCCCAACACCCTATTCCAATAATAATAATAATGCAGGCTCCTATATTAAGGGGTTCGGATTTTGCAGTTTAGGGTTTAAGGTTTCGGATAGTGGAGCTTTCATTTTGCTGCGTTGGTTCCGTTTTGCGGCTTAAACGGAGTTGTTGATCTGACACATATGTACATATGCATATATGTACAAACATATGTGTAGACATGTGTTCATGTGTATATATATATATATATGTATGTGTATACACATATACCTATACCGAACACACACACACACATATATATATATATATATACAGATATGTATATATGTATATATGTACATCTGCCAAATAAGGGGCCCTTCATTACTTGAGGCAGGGAATGCTTACCGGCGAGGACTGGGTGGTGGCATGCAACGGTAACATTGCCGGCGACCAAGTGGGTCGAAAGTTGAGTGTTTTGGCAGCCCTGAAGCCTAACCCTAAACCACCTAAATCCCCAAACCCCTTAACCCTACAACCCACACCTCGAAACACTCCAAGACTAGACGTCAAGCTTGCAAGCTTGCCGTTCTTGTAGACTCCAACGACTCCGTCTTGCTCTTTTCCTAAACTAACTAGAACCAAGCGCCGTGCGCTGCCGAACTTTCGAAAATATTGGTTGTCATGGTGGAGATACCCTCAATTATCGGATGGGGGATTCTCTGCTCCGCTTGAACATTCAGCATCGATACAGCGGTCCTGGGCATGCGGTTTAGGGGTTAGGGTTTAGGGTATGAAACCGTTGTGATGAGCCGCGCGCCCCACATGTCCCGCCAGTGTCACACATTGTGTTCGGCACATTGCACATCAACCAATGGATGGAGATCACCCGGTGTGGTACCTGCCGAAGGCAGGTTGCATGTAATACAGGGGCTTACGTAAATAACTACCAATACTATTCTCGGTGTTCCATACTATAAAGTTATAGTATAATATTCCAAAAAACTATCAACCTAATTATTAAGATATAGTATGATATTCCCCACAAAATCCTATTCTAATTACTAAGGCCCCTCTACTACAGCTTTTGGATCGACTCGCAGTCGGCAGTATTTTAGTTTCCTCTACTCCGCGACGCTTGTGACGCCTTACCGATTTGAATAGGGTTTTGGCGAAATAATATCGTCTGTCGGGAATATTATGCTATAGTCATAACAAGGAACCCCCGAAAATGGCATTTGTAATTATTTTGCCCTGCCTTCTTCCACTCTGCCAGTATTTTGTACTTGTGCGGTGTACAGGTTGTACTGGTAAGATCCCTCACCAGGCTGGCTCGCCCTTGTGACGGGCAAAGTTAGGAGGGTTTGCTGGCAGGGGCGGCTGCTTGCTGTTGCTGGGTAATACTTTTATGTTTCCTGCCCGCCCGGAATGGCGTGCAGCAGAAGGTATGTCTGCTTCCTAAACCCTAAACGTTAAACCCTAAACCCGGTTCCCTCTGACCACCTCCGCAAACCATGGCGCGCTGTGGGAGCGACTGCAGCCGGAGGGAGCGGATGACGTATCCACTTAAGGGTCGTGTTGTCTGTACCTAGGTTCCTGAGTAGTACCCTTTTGCCCTTTTTAGTCTAGGGCCCCTTATTAAAACCAAACAGTAGGAACAAGGGTACTTGCCCATTGTAGAGGGGCTATTCAGGAACCTGGGTACAGAATCATTGTGGGGTCGCGTACTGTTGCGGAGCGACGGAAGGTTTCGCCGCAGTTACAAGCCCTCTCCACTTCGGAGATCCACTTGAACAGGGAAACACCCTTAGCTCAAAACGCTAATACCCTCAACCTACTGTATCCCTGACCCTAAACCCCTAAACCCCTAAACCCTAAACCCTAAGCCCACAAGGACTTTTAAGCATTGAAATTTGAAAACCTTAGTCAACGTAAAACCCAGAAGCCCGAAAGCCCTGGTTCCGAGAGGGATTATGGGACTTTGGGCATCTACATTTGCGGTTTGGGGTTTGGATCTCCAGTTTCGAGGGCTCTACAAGGGTGCTGTAGCGTTGTTAGGTTACAGAAGGTTTAGGGTTTAGGACCCTAAACCCTAAACCTCAGGAGTTTAGGATGTCGAAAAGGTTTTGCAGGGTATGGCTTGGGAAGTATTTCATGAGTTTCCTCACGCTACCTAGAGTCTCTTGTTTTGGTTTAGAGTCTTTGAGGGTCTTCGAATGGTTTGGGGTTTAGGGTTTAGGGCTGTTGGGCTGCGGAAGTTTAGGGTTTGGGGTTTGGAGCTAAGGGTCAGGGGTTTAGGGGTTTACGAGGGAGTCACTTGAACTGTTTGGGGCTTCGAGGTTTTAACTTGTCTTGTGCCTTTTTGCAGGTGGGGTTTCTGAGGGAGACATATAAACCCTAAACCCCAAACCCTAAACTAAGCAAAAATTCTACACCCTCGACCTTACCCTGAACCCGAAGCCCAAAGCCGGCAACATTGGACACTAGAGCCCCAAGCCCTCAAACAATATCCCCACTACTAAATGCCCTGAACCCGAAAGCCCGAACCCGAAACTCCGTTTGTGGAGCCGAACCGCCAGAGTGCCCACGCTTTATCAAAACAAGCCGGAAGGGGTTTCGCGGGTTGGTGTTGGAAGGGCTTTGGGGGGTTTGGCGAGTTTAGGGGGTTTGGGTTTGGAGGGTTTTTTGGGCGGTTTAGGGTTTGGTGGTTACGTTGTAGGGGTACTTGAATGGCCTGAAGCCCTAACCCTAAACCCCGAACCCGGCAATGCGCTGCCAGCGATGATCGTCAGGTCACGTTCCAGTCGGTACAGAACTTCAATCAGTGGCTCGCCAAGTCTAGCAATACATAGAATATATATAGGGCTGGAAATTCTACTATTATCATTCCCTTATGGTCCTTATATGTAATTGTCGGAGAAGCAACCCCCCTCACAAAAAAATAGTCTGGTAAACAAGCCGCTATATTATATTGCATTCAGGAGTTCTGAGTTGATTGCACCCAGTTCCCACTTGCGTTCCCTTCGGCATCGTCAAATAGCGCGGTCTGAATAACCAGAAAAACCTTCATATAGTCACTTTGTATGTATGTTCTAACATACACCAATACCCAGTTGAAATTCTTCAGGCGCCTGTCATAAAAGCCTATATGACCTTTAAAAAGCTTTGTCAACCCTGATAGAACCCTCACAAGAATCCTCAAACCCTGTCCTAGTTACAAAGATGTCTGTGTAATATTGAGGCCTGAATAATAAGGTGTTAGGGCCTATTGTACTATATTTATAATAAGGAACCCCCAAAATAGTATAGGTAATTATAAAGGCCCCTATAGTATATTTTTGTCCTCACCCCTCATCGTCAGACTTCTAGAATTCTGGTGGCAGATGCATCAGCTACTTCCGATCACCCAGACCTTTTCGCCAAACCTACTATAGGGGCCTCAAAAATTCATAATTACCAATGATATTTTGCGGGGCTCCTTGTTATAATTATAGTATAATGGGCCACAAAACCCTATTCTAATTATTAAGGCCCCTACAGTAAACTCTAAGCCCCCGAACCATAAACCGTATTAAACCGTAAACCCTGAATCCGAAACACAAAAGCCTCATCATACTTCAAGGCAGCTTGCTTGACAGGATCACATTTCTCGGTTCAGGTCTTGGGGTTTGAGGGTTTGGACTCGAGGTGTGGGACTTGCGGATTTGGGCCCTAAACCCTAAACCCCTAAATCCTAAGCCCCAAAACCGTAAACCCTGTTTAGGGTTGGGAGTTTTACGGCTTTGGGCCTCGGCCCAAGCAACGCTTTCTGGGTTCGGACGTTTCACTTCCAACAAAAAGGCCGGGCTTTGCAGCTTCCTCGGTAGTTGGGGTTTAGGGTTCAGGGGAGAAGTGCAGAAGATGTGTGTTCTATTTTGTTGTAGCTGAGCTGTCATTACTTGCCTTGCTTCTGACGCTAAACCCTAAATCCTTAAACCCTAAACTGTATACTGTCTACGTTGAAGAACAGTCATGGCTTGCCGTGGCCGTCTTTACCAACCATGGCATGGTCCAGGCCGTTAGGTATCCAGGCTTGAAAGTCCCTTGAACACCTTTTTAGGGTTTAGGGTGTAAGGGTTTGGGTTTAGGGTTTAGGGGTTTAGGGTGCAAGGGTTTAGGGTTTAGGGGTTTAGGGTTTAGGGGTTTAGGGTGTAAGGGTTTAGGGTTTAGGGGTTTAGGGGTTTAGGGTTTAGGGGTGTGTAGACAGTGTGCGCGCGGTGGGTGCGCCTTTTACTTTAGGAATAGAGACGCACCCACTAATCGCGCGCTTGCGTCAGCATGTAGTCCCACCCCAGCCACCCAAACTATTCTCAATTAGGGTTTAGGGTTCACCCCCCAAACCCCCCTCAAGGGGGGCTTTCTTGC
>BGNK01007718.1:0-15801 GCA_003297005.1 Symbiodinium sp. clade A Y106
TTAATGCCTTGTCGTGGTGAGGTTTTGATGCCTTGTCGTGGTGAGCTTTGCAATGCCTTGTCGTGGTGAGGTTGTTTTTCTGTTGTGGTGCCAATATTTCTTGTTATGGTGTGGATTCTTTTTCTGTCATGGCAACAACGCGCCCTCCTTCGAAATGTCGTCTTGCCTGGGGTTTTAAGGTTGGTGTGCAGAGTTCAAAGTGTACTATAGGCCCGTAACTAATTACCAATACTATTTTGGGGGTTCCTTATTATAAGTATAATAGTATAA
Source organism: Symbiodinium sp. clade A Y106 (assembly GCA_003297005.1). Classification (NCBI taxonomy): domain Eukaryota; class Dinophyceae; order Suessiales; family Symbiodiniaceae; genus Symbiodinium; species Symbiodinium sp. clade A. The sequence continues at coordinate 271 of BGNK01007718.1, forward strand.
CGGGCCCCAACGCGGTTCTGCGAGCTCTAAATGGGAGTTTCCGGGTATTAGGGGTGCCTTATTTTGGGGTCCTTACAATAAGGATCCTACTATTTAGGGTACTACATTAGGGTCCCCTATTTTCGGAAACTCCCAAATAGACTTACGAGGTCCCAGGGGCTAAGACTCTAAACCCTAATGATCTTCTTCACTTCACTGCGTGGGCCCTGCAAGGAGGCATGATGAGGCACTTCACTGCAGCGCCTACACCTTAAACCCTAAATCCCTGAGCCCCTAAACATAGTCGCGAGGTAGTTACATTATAATGCCTAAACTGAACAAAGCCCTCCGAAAGCGCATTCCTACTAAATCCGAAACCCTAAACCAAAACCCCTAAACCCCTATAAACCCTAAACCCACATCCCACAACCCATATCGCAACTACAACCCTACAACCGCTCCCACGAGGCCCAAAGCGGGCGCGCAGCTCTTGGAGGCTGCAGGGCAATATATTGGGTGGTTGTTGGTGAATTCTTTTTCAAGCCCTCAAAGTTCTTGAGGGTTTAGGGTTTATGTTTAGGGTTTGGGGTTTAAGGTTAGTTTGAAGGGTGTGGGGTTTTAAGGTTTGGTGCTTAGGGGTTGATGGTTTCGAGTTTGAGGGGGTCTCTAGGTTCTTTTAAACTCCCTTAGCCTTGTCCAAGGCCATCTGGCAGATGGGTGTTTTTGGGTCCTTATTATAATGCGGCACCTAATATTTAGGGTACCCAAAAAGGCACCATAATTTTGACAACTACCTGTTTGAAACCGAGAGTGCGGGATGGTTGGGGTCTAGGGTTGAGGCTTTCGAGGTCTTGGGTTCCTTGGGAACCAAAGGTAAGAGACCTATACCCTTAGATTACAAATTCCTATGTGATCACTGAACCTTGCACGCCTCCCATCCATTTAATTTCCTCCTTCAGGCAGGGCCGCAGGTTTCAGGTTTTTTGTTAGCGCTTAAGACTTTGGGGTGCCATGGAAAGACGGGGCTGAGCTCGATAGTGCTTGGGGGGAATAGTATGCGGTATCCCCTTCATTAACCCTAAGGGTCCAAGTACCTAATTATCATATACTCTCCAAAATAGTAACCTACGTAACTACTATCCTAAACCCGAGTACCTAATTATTGGGTCCTTTGGACCCTTGGGGTAAGAAAGTAAGTAGAACAGAGTTCCTCCGAGAGCTTGAAGGTTTCGTTGAAGAGTCCAAGCTGTGGGATTTAGCTTCTTTTCAGAGGAGCCTAATTGGCTTGCAGATCATCTACTAAGGGGCTGAGTAGGTAACCTTTAACCTTTTGGGGCTTATGAAATCCAACAATAATTCAAAATGGTTAACCTTTTTATGGGCTAGGGTACCCAGCCCCTTAGTCTATATACAGGGACTGCAAGGGGACGGACATTGGAGGTTGAGGTTCCTTCAAGGGCTCCCCGAAGGGGTTCATAGGGCTTCTCTAGCTTTGAGAGCGTCTTAAGGGTACCAGTTTTACAGGCTCCCCTTTGATGAACATAAGAGCCTCAGCAGGGATACTAGGTCTTTGGAGCAGGAACTTGTCCTGCATCTCTTTCCCAAAGGGTCCAAAGTACCTATGTAGTAGATTGTTGGGTTTGTATAATGGGAATTTCTACTATGGTTTGGGTAGGTAACCCCCATATAGGTACTTAGGACCCTTTTGGGTTTGGTCCAGGGTTTAGGCTTCATTAGGGACCCAAAAAGCACATAAGCATAAGCATATTATAGGGATATCCCTTACCTTATTGGGCCTCATTATAAGGGGTGTTTATATGGGATATCCCTATCCTAATTTTTGCTTATGTGCTTGTTTGGAGCCCTACTTCAGTCTTTTAGAGGCGCCTCCATGGTTCGAATATAATGATATAATGGGGCTTTGGATTTGTTTGCACTGCCTGCTTTGTCTGCACAGAAGTTGCATGTTAGCCCCAAACCCTCAAGGAACCCTCTAAATAGCCCTACCCGACTCAGCAACAAGATTCTTGCAGCGAGCCCTTCAATTCCACCAACACCTGGCTTAGGCCTTAGGGCTTATGGATGCGGTTTCCCCCAACGACTCCATCGTCGTCGTCCTCTCTTCTATGGTAAGCCATAGTCCGAGCTCATCCCACACTTCCACCGCCGCTTTGATTAGCTCAGGGTGGGAATGTGTCGGTAGCTCCTTTGAAATCTATGGCATGGAGGATGTCTGCGTGCTGCTCCGAACCTGTTGTGCCCGGCTTCGTGGAATGCCCAATGGTCTGGCGGTCCCCCAAGGTTTAATTCCTTGCTGCGGTGAACCTGGCTAATGGGAGCCATTCTCCGGTTTGGGTACGTCCGGCGGGAACGCTAGGAACACAAGGGGCCGCGAGGGAAGTCTGGTTTTGGGGTGCTGCTGCACGTTCAGCCAATACGGCTTGCAGCGCTGCGCGCAAGTGCAGTTCTTCTGAACTAAGCGCCGGTACCCGAAACCTCTAAACCCTAAACCTAAACCCCTAGACCCTAAACCCTAAACCCTAAACCCTGTTGTTACGGAGGAAGGTCATGGTTACGCCTCCTTGAAACACCACAGAGCTGACGCGCGACCCAATCTTCCCTCGCAGGCATACTGGGTAGCCCTGAAACCGTATACCCCGACCCCTAAACTCCTAATCTCTACCTAAACCCCCCAAACCCCTCAAAACCCCAGCCCTAAAACCGAAATCCCCCAAAACCCCTTAAAACCCCAAATGCCAAACGCTCCCAACACCCTAAATGCCAAGCCCTTGAACCCCTAATGATGGCCCTAATGCCTACCTGAACCCTTGAAAAACCCTAAATGCCAAACCCCTACACATCCCTACACCTTATACTACCCTTATAGACCCTTACAGGACCTCTTCTGGCTCCTTTAAAGGAAACCCTAAATGCCAAACCCTAAACCCTAAGCATCCCTAAACCCTTATAGAGCCCTCTAAAGGAGCCCTTTAAAGGAACCCTTATAGTAATCCTTATAGTTTAATCCTTTTTAACCCTAAACCCTAAACCCTAAGCATCCCTAAACCCTAAACTCTAAGCATCCCTAAACCCTAAACCCTAAGCCTAACCCCTAAATATCCCTAAACCCAGGCCTTAAACCCCTAAATGCCAAACCCTTGCTGGGGTAGGCCATTGCTGCCCGGGACATGGCTCAGTCCCAGGGGCTCCTGATGGCACAGGCCTCTTTAGGGTTTAGGGTTTCAGGGGTTTAGGGTTTCAGGGGTTTCAGGGGTTTCAGGGGGTTTCAGGGTGTTTCAGGGGGTTTCAGGGGGTTTAGGGGTTTCGGGGCTCCTTTAAAGGAGCTATCAAAAGTTCCTAAAAGGGGTCGAAAAGGGGATTATAGGGTTTGGCGTTTCAGAGTTCAGGCTTACATAAGGCTTCTTAAAGGGTTTCTTAAAGGGCTCTACGAGGGATCTATAGGGTTTAGGGTTTAGAGGTTTTGGGTTTTGGTTTTGGGGTTTTTAGGGTTTACGGCTTTGGGTTTTGGGTTCCTAGAGGCGCATACCCTACCCCCTTTTTAGGATACCTAGTGTTATGGTTAGGATCTGTTATCTTAAAAAGTAGCCGCCCTAACAAAAGGGTAGGGTATGAGCCTCTAGGTTTGGGGTCTTGGATTGTATAATGTAGGGGCCTTAATAATGAGAGTAGGGTTTGGGGGGTTCCTTATTATTACTCTAATATACTATACCCCCAAACCCTATTCTAATTGTTAAGGGCCCTACATTAGTTGTGTATCCGGCGGCCTTGCGGTGACTTCTGTAGGGGTCCCTCAATGGGTGGTTTATGTGACTTAAACGTTTAGGGCCTTTTGGGGTGGTTTATGTGACTTAGAGGCTCTTGGCAGGGAGATTCTCAGGGTTTCAAGCGGTTTTGAAAAGCGTTTTTTGGGTTTCATGGCGCCTCCGCTGGCCAGCAGTGCTACAAGGCTTTTTTTGTCTGGTTCTTAGTGGGGAATTGGGGGGAATTCATCCCTATGATTGTCCTTTAAGGTCCCCTATAGTAGTCCCAATACGGGCCCCCAGTCCCTATTAAGAACCAGGCAGTCCTTTGCAGCCTTACAAGGTCCATACAACGGCTTGGGACTTTGGCGTTTTTTAGGGCTTCCGGTACGTTGGTGCTTCCGAATTTGCTCGGTGGTTTCGTAGTAGGTGTTGTGAAGGCTGCTCGGGAGGCGACCTGTCCATTGAAATTAGACATATGCAAGGTCATCACGCGTTTGCATCGTCATCAACACTTTATGGCCGCGACGATATCAGTCCATTGATTGTTGCTCATGACACTTTCATTCAGAGAGTGATTGCAGGCTGGCGTGCCCGCACTCCTATGTTGCGAGGTGTTACATTTCTGCCGTCAGAGCCGACTTTGCATTGGCCGGCTGATTTGAGCTCAGTGACAAGCATTGCTGGGCTTGCATTCTTCCGGTTTTCTGACACGTGTCCTTCGCCGGCATCCTCGCCTGTGGGGAATGTGCCTTCTTCGTCGTCGGCTGGGTTGCCTGCGAAAGTGCATTCGACTACCCTTTGTGCATGCTGATCACATGCCCAATAGTAAGGGAGCAAAGCAATCGGTTTAGGGCTTATTAGGGTCTAGTAAGGGGGCAAAAGCATGCAGGGCCAGGGTATTTCTCTAAATTACGGTCCTCTTTTAGGTCGACTAAAAGGTAGGGCACCTTTATAACAAGGACCCTAAAGGTGGCCCGGATTTACAGAACAACCCAAAGATAAAATAGGAACCCCTGTTCCAACTGTTAAGGCCCCTATAGTAGACTGTGGAGGTGGACGTGAACAGCCATCGCGATCGCTTCGGAAGGACATCTTAGGGTTTAGGGTTTAGGGGTGTCGGTCGGGGTTTGGGTGCTGCCTTCCACTGCGCTGGGGTCCTTACGGCGCAGCGCTACCTTGAAAACTCGAGTTGCTAATGCCTTGAACCCTAAACCCCTAAATTCTTGGGGGGGTTTAGGGTGTCAGGCTAAAGCACCCACAACCCCGGCTCAGACTTCTAGAATTTCCAAGCGGTGCTGACGCGCCCAAAGACTCCCCCCCTACAAAACATGGCATTTTTAACCTGAAGCCCGAAGTTCTTAAGGAACTTGTTTGCCTTTGGTCTGGTAGTGTGTGGCCTTCAATTGTGGCCTGTTGCGGGTTAGGGTTTGGGAGGTTCGGGGTTTAGTACCCTACAGTGTATGCACGCCCTAAATCATCACCATCACCTCCACCGCCACGTCTCCACCCGCACCTCCATCGTTATTTCTTCCCGCTCCACTCCCTGAAGGACGAAATGACCCTTAAAAGTAGGAGCCCTATACCCATATACTATGAATCCCTATATGGTATATGAACCTCAAACCCTTTTAGGGTTCATTTCGTCCTTAAGGCAGCGAATGTTGCAAAGGCTAGACAAATGCGGCCGTCACACCAATGCCAGTACACTGATAAAACCCACTGCTTTGAGACACCAATGCATCGCATCCTGCAGGTGTAACCCTGATAGGACCCGTATTGAAGTCACCCAAAAATGATGTACACTAGTTTCCTGAGCCCTAAAACCCTAAACCCTAAACCCTAAAACCCTAAACCCTAAACCTTTAACAAGAACGGTTTCTTGAAACCCCGGCCAGACGAGGACAGCGCTACACTTGGCGGCCCTACAGGGCATCGTAGGCTTAAGCAGGCCTGTCTTGGAAAGGGGGAGGGCCTTCTTTTCGTGTTAGTAGTAGTAGTAGTAGTAGTAGTAGGAGTAGTAGTAGTAGGAGTAGGAGTAGGAGTAGGAGTAGGAGTAGGAGTAGTAGTAGTAGTAGTAGTAGTAGTAGTAGTAGTAGGAGTAGGAGTAGTAGGAGTAGTAGTAGTAGTAGGAGTAGGTGTAGGAGTAGGAGTAGGTTTAAAAGAGCCCTAAGCCCTAGTGTTCCTTTTGGGGAATGTGCGGCGTCGTGTGGTGTTTGGTAAGGCAGTAAGGACGTTGCAATTTGCTTCGCACAGCTTTTAGCTTTGGGAACTGAGAGTTTTCCTCAGCCCTACTAAACCCTGAACCCTAAGCCGGGCGGTTTAGGGTTTAGGGTTTAGGGGGGCTCTTTGGATTTGAATGCTAGTTCGACATCATCCTGAGGGTCTTTCGTCAGGGGCAGATCCCCACCAATGTGCCAGGGGCATATCCCCGCCAAAGTGCCGAGCGGCATACAGACATCGCATTGCAGTGCTGATGTCTGAAAGGTAACTCCACAGCGGCTGCAGCAGGTTCAGATGCGACGCACGAGTTCCACGGCGCTTGATTGCCGTCATCACACGATTTGGGGTCGCGGGCATGCATTGCACAATGCAAATCCAGGGCTTGTGAAGCAAACCGTAACGAACCTGACGACGTTCTGGTGCTGGCTTGCTGGGATTTTGTTTTCGGCGAGCTAACCGTGTTCTGACTAATTTCCTGTCGTTAACTTTAATTGCTGAGTGCTTAAGCCTTGTCTGAGAGTTTGTTCCCTGACTATTCCTGAAGGGCCAAATGACCCTTAAAAGCAGGAGCCCTATACCCATATACTATGAACCCCTACATGGTATATGAACCTTAAACCCTTTTAGGGTTCATTTCGTCCTTAAGGTTCGGGGCTTTCTGAGGACTTTTCGCTGAGTCTGAGGGCTTTGGCCTACGGGGAGCTTCCCTGAACGTCCGAGGATTGACCCTAAACCCTAAACCCTAAGAGTTGCAGTAATGTAGGAACCTGAGAAACCCTGGGCCCTGGGCCTATAACCCGTAAAATAGTAGGACTCAGATTCATATAAGGAAGCCGAATAAAGGCCCAAGGTTTCTTAGTCAGGTTCCTACACTAGGCCCAAGCCGTGGAGCCCAAGCCGTGGGAGAAAGCCGTGGAGCCCAAGATGGCGAAGGCGAGCACCGTGGTGGAGCGCAGGATGCCTTTGTTGAGGCCGACAGCCATGCAGCCGCGGAAGAGCCCTGAGCCGTAAAGACTTCTCTCCGGGCCCCCGGCAGCAGTGGTGCTTTCGTCGACAGAGTCACAAACCACCTCACCTCGGAGTTTCCGAAATAGGTGGTACCTTATTTTATTTTGGAGTCTTTATAATTAGGTTCCCTCCTGTTTAGGCTACTCTATTAGAGTCCCCTGTTTCGGAAACTCCCACCTGATGTCAGAGCTACCGAGTTCTTATCGCAGCCCTTGAAGGAGCCCCCGTAGTCCCTCATTTTACAGTAGCCCTAGCAGAAACCTCTGCAGAGCCATAGTGGCCCGGCCCTATCGGAGCGCCTTGAGAGGTAGCCCTATTGAGGACCCAGAGACTCCAAATCCCTTAATTAGGGAATATGCCTTAAATCATATTGGGCATCCTACTATATTTTAAGGTATATTCCTTAATTAAGGGATACTGGAGTCTCTGAATAGTCCTCATAGAGGCATGCTTCGCTCTTGACTTTGCATACTGGAGTCCGAGTCGACTTTACGGATTTTAGTTTGGAGGGCCTTGCCCTGGGCATCAAAAGAGCCCAAAAGCCTTATATAGTATGGTCTTTGGGCCCAGAAGCCTTAATATATGAGTCCTTGGATCCCGAGGGTTGGGCACAACCCCCAAATTCAGAGTCAAAGCCTGAGTTTAGCAAAAAGCGTAAATTAGCACTTCAGGAAGCTCATATATGGGTCTGAAGGAATTGGAGTGTCTGCCCTTATAGCCTTAATATACTAGCTATGTACGATAATGTGCCCCCAAGCCCTGAACCCCCATCTATATCTTAGTCCTTAAGGTCTCCGGGGGGTCGCTAAATACAGTACGCCACTTTAGACCCTGAGATGATAGGAGCAGGCCTGAATAGTCCTTGATGTTCAATAACTCCCAGCTTCCCTAAAGACTCAACCTTAAATCCTAAACCCTAAACAGTAAACCCTAACCTTAAGTCAAGCCCCAAACACTAAGCCCATAACCTGCTGTAACCTTAAATGTCCCCAGATCGTAAATCCCAAACCCTAAACCCCAAACCCTAAACCCTGGTCCAAACCCCAAACCCCGGACCCGAGACCCCAAACCCTATACTTACCTAGACCCCAGTGCCAGACCCCAAACCCTGAACCTACCAGGATGTTGGTAAACCATGGGGCAGACGTGGATGTGCAGGTGGGTTCAACGCTCTTGAGGGATCCGTTAAGGGATCCTTTAAGGGTTCCTTTGTGGGCTAGGGTTTATGTAGGGTTTTAGTATACTCGGACTCCATGCGAATCATAGCATTAGGCTTGCAATGGCTGTCCTGCTTTCAGAATGGAGGCTAACTATTCAAGGGGGTCTACGTTCGGCATTATGCGTTGGGCTTTAGATCTTTGGTCCAAGTTCCCTCTCTCTCCCTCTGCCTCGCTCGCCCTCTCCCTGTGTCCCTGTCTGTCTCCTCTCTGTTTCTGTCCCTCGCTCTTTTTGTGTGCATCGACTTCCTCAGCCAATGTAAACATGCAAACCGAAACATATTCGCACACTTGTCCGTATGCACGTTCGGGTGCATCTGTCCGTCTACACAACAGACGAGGACACGCAATCTTGCAGATACAGATGCACATGACATACGCTGAAAATGTTTTTACTTATTGATTATAATATCCTATCCTCATTACTCTGGCCGTGTATTGGGCTGTGTCGCCCAAGTAGCGCTTGCGGTTTCGTCCTTCGGACAGTTAGGACTTAGCAAGGATTTAGGGTTTGCGTTCAGGGGTGGGAGGTTTGGGGTTTGGCTGAGCGTGATTTCTTCGCCAGCAGCAGCGGTAGTAGTCGTCGTGGTTGTTGTCGTGTCGTGGCAAGAAGGTAGCTGTCAGTTGCAAAAACAGTAGTTGTCGTCATTGCGGTGGTGAGTTGTGCCAAAGCCTCAACCCTCAACCTTAGAACTTGTAGCTGCGTCGCAGGAGGGTGTCGGCAACACTGCGCTGCATCTCGCGGTGATCAACTGGCAGAATCTCCTGATTCGCGGCTTACCACTTTTTCGCTAGTTCCTGTTTGCAGTGCAGTGTTGTTTAAGGGGTGTAAGCCAGATCTTCCCAGATCCCAAAAATGGTTGAGACTCCCTCAGATCAGTTATGGCTTGCTGCATGCCGCTCGTCCCCCGCCCCTGGAACTCAAACCCTCAATCCCTAAACCCTAAACCCTAAACCCCGAATCCCGAAACCGAGCCCTCAAACCTGAAACCCTGCAGCCTACCCAGCCCCCCAACTACCCTCCATTATATCCTATCATATCCCATATACCCACTTTCAGGACGATAGAGTCTCTACGAGAGGGCACTTTGGGCCGGGGGGGGGGGGGGGGGCCTGGGGAACACAACAACTTTTGCTCCCAAGGCACTCTCCGGGGGGGGAGACTCTTGGTGTATANCCTCCTACATAAGTCATAAGTAGCTTATACGTTGGTTGTGTAGATGGGCGATTGGGGGGGGGTGGGGGGGGGGGGTCCTGGTAAACCCTAAACCCTTTAGCCCCAGTCCCTTCCGAGGTCGCAGAACCTTTGTGATTGAAACACTTGTAGCTTATCTTAGAGGCCGAGAAGGTAACCTTTAACTTTTGGGGGCTTCTATAATCTGACTATATTTCAAAAGGCTAGCCTTTTTTGGGCTAGGGTACTCAGCCCCTAAGATTATAGTTTAATGTATAATAGTAATTATTTCCACCATGCAAATAACAATTACTGTTATTGATATTGTGTTCTTGTGTTGCTCATGTTCTTATTGTTCCTACGTCTACTAGCATTGTTTTGATTGTTATTGTATTTACAAATATACACAGTGGTGGCAATACGTGATACTATACCAGGTCGCGGACGATCATGACTATACTAGGTCTCCCAGTAGCACCTTTCTGCCCTTGTTTGTTATCTTGGCGTCCTTTGTTAAGACCGAATAGTAGGAAACAAAGGACCTGCAGTATCAAGGGCTATTGGGGGGAAACCCCAAACCCTATTCTGTCAGACTTGAGGCAGTTTTGATCTAGGGTTCCTTGTTGCGTTGTCGCATCATGGATCATGGAGGGGGGGGGGGTTACCTGAAGGACCGAATGACCCTTAAAAGTAGGGGCCCTATACCATATGCACTATGAATCCCTGTATGGTATATGAACCTCAAACCCTTTTAGGGATCATTTCGTCCTTAAGGTAGGGTTTACGGTATTGGGGTGACCTAGCTTGAGATCCCTCGAGCCGCCCTAACCCCTAAACCCTAAAACCCTAAGCCCTGAATTGTCAACCCTAAACCCTATACCCCAAACCCTTAAACCTGTTAAACCCTAAACCCCTTAACTGTTAAACCCTAAACCTTAAATTTTCAACCCTGAACCCTATCAACCTTAGTAGCTGAGTGGATGCACTTTACACTTTCTGGGAGAATATTACCCACTACAAACCTGAAAGTATATACTTTTTGGGGTCTTATGAACTCAGCCACTAAGTAATTATTCAGGCCCCGATACTTTAGTACCCTTATAGTATCCCCTATATTGCCCCCATAAGGACCCCTTAACCCCCTAAGTAAGGGGAAAAAAGCGGCCTTGAGGATCCGGGTTCTCCTGGATGCCTCGGCGAACACCAACATCGCCAACAGCGCAGGACTCGGGAGATTCACAGACACAGATCTTCCAACATCCCTTAAGCTAAGGTTGTATGTGTATATACATACATATTAATATATATATATACACACATATACATATGTGTTTGATATAAATATATATATACATATGTATACCCATGTCAGTGTGTATATGTATATATATAGGTGTGTGTGTGTGTGTGCGTGGGGGCATGGTTGGTTCTCTAAGTCAGGGTACCTATTCTGCGGTCTTCTTGATAAGGGTGCTGCACTATTAATATTCATCAACAGCCAAGGGGAGAACTTTGAGCTTGCTGGCCTTATATATTTGGGTTTGGCTTAGAAAGCTTGAACATTTTTGCACCCGGTCATTGGAGAAGAGAGGTGGAATGAGTTAAAAAGGTGTATATATGTATATATTCATTTCCTTGTTGCATTTATTAGTTTGTTTATTTGTGGAAATCTACACACACACACACCTACACCTCCATTCTAGTGGGACCCCTAATATTTGATTAAGGGACGTTGGAAGATCCCGGGAGTGAGGGCCTCCCAGGACGGTCCTACAATAGCCTCAACTGCAGGGATAAGAATTTCGTTATAGGATACTTTAAACTATTTTTACAACGAACAATACTTCTTTTGCAGTATATTACATCTGCTTGCTTAATATTAGATTACAAAGGACCCCGAAATGAAGTACCTACTCTACGAAACCTGACTCTTATGAGCATTGCTACTACCCAGGTAAACTCCCAGAGCCTACTACATAACATTACCTTACACACCCTGGTCATCCACTGCTGAAACTACTTCCAACAACACCTGTTCCGTGCGGACTTCCTTGGGGGGACAGGCGCGAGTTAATCGAAGCCGTATTGACAAGAATAGGGCTTGGGGCTACATTCAGTATATGGTTATATCGAATGATATTGGTAATACTTTGTTCAGAGAGGTATCATACAACTAAAAGATCTGGTGCTGCCGGAGTGTTTGCCACCGTTGAGGGATTCTTTAGGCGTGTTTAGGGTCTTTCAAGGGCTCACGTTCGCGGCTTGGCGTAATGAGGAGGAGGAGGTCTTTGTCGAGTGTTGTGCGTGTTAGGGGAGCTCTGATGGCTCTGAAAGGTTTTACTATTACTAGGTTTCCCAGTTTCGGGGTTCCCTTTGAACACTGAATAAAAGGAAACAGGATCATTGAGGGGACACTGGTGAGCCCAGTGTACAAGACTGCGTAAAGATGCTTTGTATGTGGCGTGGAATCCAGTACGGCGAGACTTGCATGGCATGACAACGGTCAGAAGCAACGACAGGGCTTTATCCCTCAACCTTGCCCTGAAACTGTGTTCTTCTTAATGATAAGGACCTGCATACATCAAGTTACCACTATAGGGATCTTTAGTCACGAACACGGCTGCCTTCTTATGGTAACTTACATACATGAAAATCCTTGGCAAGAACCCAGAAAAGTTACGATGACAACCCTAACCTCACTCAAGGCTCACAATGGACCAGAAAGCCTTGCATCGTTTGGTCTTTTCGTTCAAACACCCTTGAAATATGAGTCCTTTCAGCGTCTGGGTAATCCTATCAAAACATTAGCACAAATTCGACTGGTTCAGGACCTCTAGTCAGGAGGTAGATTTTCGATTTCGATTAATGTAGCCACTGACATCCCCTTATAGGTCTGTATGGTTATATTATAGCCACTCCTGTGAGCCGCAAAACTCACACAGGAGGGTTGGTAGGGCTGTAATCTGTTTAGTGTCCGGTTGGATGTATTCGTTTCTAATTATCTTAGACGTCCGCTCTGCGTTATTCCAATGGTTGCTCCTATCCGAGCTAATCTCGAAGACTGCTTCCATAAGTCAAAAGCACAAAAACTGTTTAGGAGCAGCTTAGTCCAGAAGACAGGCATTTGTATGCCAACAGTCGTTTCACACCATCATGTTCAACGCGGCCAGTCTGTCGGAGCCAGCAAGCCGACCAGCTAAAGTTCATGACATTGCATGAAGTGCACGATGTTCAAGATAGCGATGACGACGATCGCAATGACTATGGCGCGATGGATGATGACATTCATGCGTTCCAATCGATCGTGCCATGGTCTACTAGGTTTGTCGCGTGGACTGTGGATTAAAGGCCAGCTAGGCTAACGGCTAACTTGTCATGCCGGTTGTTTTTCATAATTAGTCAGCGCAGCTGCCGAAGTTATTGGGAGTAAAACATGCACCGGCCAGCGATCAGTTGGTCCCAACGAACGCACGGCCTGGCAGTTGTGCATCTGTCTTGGCACCGCCATCCAAAAGGCGATGCACACCACAATTGTTCGTTCATGCGCAACCACCGTTGCGAACTGAGGTCTTTTTTGTTCATAGACAGTCGTCCTAGCAGCAGTAGTACAAACACGAGCAGTATTACTACATAGCACTTGGGTCATCATGCGACCAGCTTCAGTCATCATGGGCTCGGTGTTCCGTTTGAAATGTCCCATGCGGGGAATATCAGCCGGAGCACCAAGATCATGGTGTTAATAGGTTTAGAGTCTAGAGTTGGAGGTTTTCGGCTTCCCGGAGAAGCGAATGGAGACTAAACTCTAGCAGCTCAATCCTTTGACACCAACAACTTGGGTCTTGCACGCAAAGCCTTAATCTGCCAGTTTTTGCCCGAAGCCATGAAATGCAAAGGTTTGTATAAGTGGTGGTTATGTTGCCTTAGATTCCATGTATAATCTAGTATCCCAAAACGGAAGTGTATCGTGGCCCAAGACTACTTGGTTTAATTGTTTTTGGAAAGCCCCTGGGGCTTGCGCATACGGAACACCCATCTGTAAAGGACCTGCTTAGAGAGAGCTGTCGGTGCCAAGTAGGTGGAAGGGTCAAGCTTAAAAGGGCTGGACACATGTGGGAGTTTCCGAAAATTAGGGGTACCTTATTTTGGGGTCCCTATAATAAGGATCCTACTATTGAGGTACTATATTGGGGTCCCCTATTTTCGAAAACTCCCATGTTTTCTGATGCCTCAAGGGTTTCCTTAAGGCTCTACGGGTCATACAAGGGCTCTGCAAGGGTTTTTTAAAGGTGCCGGGGATAGATTGTTTGGGGTCGGGCACGGTCCCATGAGCCTCCGAGCTGTTACCCTGACCGCTGAACGTTTAAAGCCTGCAAACTCGAGGTTTTGAGGGTTTAGGGCTTGGTGTTCAGGTGTTTGGGGCACAGAAAGCAGGAGACACTCCCCTCATGCTGTCGGTGAATGCTGGCAACTTGCAGGCCATGCAGCCCCTTGGCAGCAGTAGAGTTGCAAGTCTTGGAGTGTCGAAAAGGGGCCCTTAACAATGATAAACCCTACATTCACAAACCCCAAGACAAGTCCATCCTAAACCCTCAACCCCAAAAGCCCTAAGCCGTCGAACCCTCGAAACACTGCAAAGCTTGGTGCGAGGCTCCTGCTCGATGCGGGCGCCAAGGTGGACTTCGAGCAGGACTGTGGGAGGCTTCAACCAGAAACTCGCAGGAGGGGTACGAGAACCTCTTAGATGATGACGATGATGGCCTTTGAAATTACCCTGGTAACTAGTAGTAGGGTAGGTCGCCTTCAACCGGTTTGGGGGATTATAGTCCCGATATAAACCCAGAGGCTCACCTTCACTTCCCCTAGGATACTGGACAAGTATCCTCAAACGAAGGAGTGGGAAGTTCTCTCAATTGGGATACGGCTTGGGGTCCTTTTCTTATTTTTGCTTGGGTGGGTCCCAAAAAAGCATATGAAGAATATTCGTTAGGGCTTTGGGGTTGGGGTCAAGGTTAGGGTTACAGGGTTGAAGGTTTGATGCTAAGATGCTCACAGAGACTCCAGCATCCTTTATCAAAGAATACAGTCGGTAAGGTATATCAAGCAGCCCTCCATGTTCAGTCATGTCGGGGTCTCTGCTTTCGGCTTTAGGGTTTACCATGATTGCTCATTGTGTTGAAGGTTTCGATTTGTAGTGGAGGACTGGGGAAAACTATTCAGGGTTTCTTGGGTCTAAGTGTTTCAAGGTCAAAGCGTTAGGGCCCTAGGCCCTAAACCGTCAGTCTCCCGCCAAACAAAAGAAAGCAAAACCTATTCTAAGTACCAAAACTCTGTGGAGTTGACTCACCAGTAAAACCCTAAACCCTAAACCCTAAACTAACCCCTTTATAGAGCCCCTTAGAGGAAACCCTTAAAGTAAAGCCCTTACCGGAGCCCCAAACCCTAAACAAGTCCAATCCTTACGGCCCCCATATTACCTGTCCATACCATGACTTTCAGGCCCCCAGAAGCCACAGCAACCACTTAGGATTTAGGTTTCAGGGTTTAGGGTTTAGGGTTTAAGGCTTAGGAACAACTCAGTAGCTGAGTGGATACACTTTGCACGTTTTTGGATAATATTACCCACTATAATCCTGAAAGTGTATACTTTTTAGGGCTTATGAACTCACTAAGTGTTTCAGGGTTTAGGGTTTAGGGGTTTAGGGTTTAGGGCTTACCCTAACGCTCTTTTTGGAGTGGGGCTTTCAATCAAGTTGGGGCGTTTAAGGACTTGACACCCAAGACCCCCGAAAGCCCAGACCCTTCGCCATGAAAGGCCCTAAGGGTCCAACAGGGTGTTCATCCAGTATGACACTGTTGATGCATGAATTGGATCAGCAAAGATCATGTTGATGGTGTTGATGCAAGAAGTCGAGAGGGGAAATATGGCTCATGTACAGGATGACCGTGTTGATGTACGCCCTCGAAGCTTGAATAGGGTTTCCTTCTACGTTGCGCAAGCAACTCGCAGCAATTGCAATGGGGATTTTGGCTTCTCCGGAGAAGACTCACACATATGCAATGGAAGATGCTACAGCAAATGTTGGAGCCACACTCTTTGCAAATCCCACTAGCATCCCTTACAAGATCAGTGAGATCCGTTACCATCTATATATTCAACACAGTCAAAAAC
>BGNK01007719.1:0-15799 GCA_003297005.1 Symbiodinium sp. clade A Y106
AGCAAGTTCGCATCACGCAGGATATTGCGGGTTTCTTCGATGGCGTCATCTCTTCTAGCATCACACCAACCCCCAATGACAAGGTCCATGTCTGGTTCATCCTCAGGCTCAAGACCAAAGTAAGCTTGTCTAGGTGATCTCGGAGATCGAGGCGATCTAGGTGCGGCATACCTAGGGGATCTTGGGGCATTCTCTCGTTGGTTCTCCAGTTCTCTGACCTTCTCCTCAAGAGAGCGTATTATGGGGATTAGGGCTGGGCGTTTGGGTTGCAAGATTTCTTGTTAAGGAACTTCATCTATGATTCCATAGCAAGGACAGTGCAGTGTTTGCTACATACCCAAATATGCGAGAAATTCAATTCAGTCTACGAAACCCCTGAAACAACCCGTGCCTTGGAGCCCACCACAAAAATCAAAGTTGGCTGTTAAACAACTCTCCGTTGCGTAAACCTTCAGGGAACCCTACAACCCGGAACCGTGTTTAGGGGCACAAACGTCTTCGGGTGTAGGATAAAAAAAAAGTTCAAGGACTCTATCTAAATCGCCAGAACAAGAAAATTAAATTGTAGCGTTTACTAGTTAACGGTATGCCCAAATCTCATCGAAACTGCGAAACCCACAATTAGACAGTACTCCGTTCCCGACACCCTGACCCTAAACTTATTTCGCAAGGGACTCGACGGCTGACTGCCCAGCTCGGCCCACACCGCAATACTCATAACAACGCGAGCGTGGCTACTTCGCAGCACCAAGTTTCAGGCACCACGTGGTACGACACTATCTTCTTAAACTCGCTGTATAAGTAGTATAAGTGGACGGTGACATTGCATAAGGTATGCTCAAAAAGATTAAAGGCACATTGCGCGATGAGAATACGGAAGGACAGCCAAGTCCCAAAGCAGTGCCAACATCTACGCACGACTTCCAACATCGATAGCATGTCAACACTTGGCTCGAAACACAAGCTCTGGCACCCGTGCCACTCTTCTCTGACATCCTGCGAAACAGCTGTCGAGAACTCCGAACCCCGCTGCCGAAACACTGGCACCCGTAGGCAAAGAGCATGCTTCCACTTGACCCAATCATAATGAAAATGCTGGCAGTAGAGATCTGCTGCACATGACGCATGATTTGCACAAAGCTGTCGTTCAGTTGCTAGGTCACGCAGATTTGACAAACTGTTGGAAGCACAGAGACCCGTAGCACTGACAACATGATTAACCCCATGAGACAACATGTTGCGAGGCCTTGTTCTAACGGAACCTGGCACCTCGTTTTTCCAGATGTTTCCAGGCAACTCAGGGGACTAGAACCGTCATTTCTCCGAAGCACATGACTCGACCCATGTAATTCCACGTGCGCTTGCACCCATCCCTTTCGCACCCTGGCCCTGCCATCAAGATGGTGCAGAAGAGCCGCCGCTCCTCGACTCTATGCGGGAGGTTGAGAGGCAAAGCAGCGCTAGGCCCAAGCCGCGCAAGAATTTACAATTTGGATACAGCTACTGCAGCATCGGTCTGAAGCTTGTAGGGCTATATGTGCCATAGCAGTGGCGCAAGAACAGGCGATGTCCACAGCCACGTCGCATGCACGCACTTGTACGAAACGTTGAAACCTGCCAGACTCTGATTCCAACTGAGCTGTCTCATCATTGAAGTCATTGAAGCCAGCGTATCAAGCCCTTGAATTTTCGCGCATCTACAGAAGCCCACAAAAAGACGTCATGTAGGTCTTCAGCGTGAGGATCACAGGCACCAATAGTATGTGAGACCGTCTTTCCTAGACACTTGGCCTGGCTAGCTCGTTTGCACTGTTCCAACGCAAAGATCGCTGGCACAGAGCGCTCACCTTCAGCCAAGATGGGGCGTAAAAGACCAAACAACCGTCAACAGACACCAACTTGGCACATCATGCATGCTGCAATCTGGCTGACCCTAAACACACTAGACATGATTGTATCAAAGCAATGCCGAAAACGCTGCAGCAGACTGACTGTCGTCTTGTTGGACTCCTCTCTCATTTTTGCTTGTAGTTTGCATTTGTGACCTTCGAACTCAAAGTTCAACGTTGGGTGCAGCAGCATCTCACAGAATCGAAGTGCTTCCGGAGCGTGAATCCTCTGTCGAAGGCTTTGCGCATGTTCAAACTCACCTATATTTGCAAGGGGCGCCCTGCAATGAGACTTGCGCTCCAGGAAAGCGTGAATGCCCAACAAAGCATTGAGCATTGGCCACCGGGTAGCCCGCCGAATTGGTGCTTCGACTGCGAGACCAGACATCTAACAACCTCGTGACCAGCAGCTTGCAGAATAATTTGTGCGTGGTTCGCCGCGCTGTGCCGGCAACCTTTCTTCCCCTGACACTCAACGTAAGAACGGATGAACGCTCTGCCTGGCGCCGTGCATGTTCTGACATGGGCGTGAAGTCGCAGAGGAGCGCACGCGACTGTGCAAACACCTCCACGACTTCTGCCAGAGAGCGTGGCGAGGGCAGCTCGTCTTCTCCGGCTGATGTCTCCGCTGCCTGGGCCTGTCCACTTCGAGCCGAGACCCTTGACCTCAAAACCTAAACCCTTTGAGCTAAAACCCCAAAACCCCCTTGATCTAAAACCTCCAAACCCCCTTAAGCTAAAACCCCAAAACCCCCTTAAGCTAAAACCCCAACACCCCTTTAAGTCCAGGACCCAGCTTCGGGCAAGCGGGCCAGCATGGGATCTCTCCCGAGGTACAACCTCGGAGTCTACTTGGAGGTTCATGGGTAGTTGTATAAGGGTCCCTTTAAAGGGATCTATCAGGGGTTCAGGGTTTTAGGGTTGAGGGTAGTTGTAGATGGGGTTGTAAGTCCCCTAATATGGGTTATAATAATTATAGTTATCTTACTTATAACCCCACTCATAACTATCCATGAACCTCCCAGTAGGGCTGTAGGGGTTTTAGGGATTTTAGGGATGACGGTTTAGGGCCTTTCGGTGTGCAGGGTTTAAGCTTCTTTAGGGGTTTAGGGTTTGGGTTAAGAACCCCACGTGTTGGTGTCTGGTTTGATCTTCCTCACGTGCGGACTCAGACATGCGATGGTCGGAGGGGTTTTGGGTTCAGGAGCTTGACTTAGGGACATCTCGTGGACAAAACTAAAGTTCCTAAAGCCTACAACCCTCAAAGCCTTATTGTTTTTTAAATGTTAAAGCCTCATAACACCCTACACAGCTCCTTGACAACAGCCCAACAACTCCTCCACGAGAATGTCGGCAACCGGGGGCCGACGCCCTTCTCTGCAGCTCACTTCCTGGGCTGTCGAGGATGAAGCAACTGCGTTTTTGTCTAACAATCCTTAGTTTTTTGCCTCCTACCCCGTAGGATGCCGGAATCCTTAGTTTGGGTGGGGTTTAGGTTGTACGGTTTAGAGTGTGCAGGTTTTAGGGTTTGTTTTAAAGATAGGGTCCGGTCATTCGGGCGTCCTCTCATTGAGGCTCTTAGCTACACTGGGCATTTTGTAACCAGGTTCGCCCCATGTCCGAAGCTTCGATTTATGTGCCGTCGCACGGATATCTCATAAGCTTCCCCTGCTGTATTGTGGCATTAGCTTAGGCTCTATAAGGGCCCAGCCGCTGAACAAACCACCACGCAAAATGTGCTGGCCAATCTGAGATGGTGCCGGAAGGCGGCCATGGCACAAAAAGGCACAGCCAAGCTGGGCTCAGGGTTCCAGAGCTCAAGGTTTTAGGGGATTTGTAGTTGTCGGTTTGAAGAGTGTGTCTTGGAAGTCCGAGGAGTGTCAAGCTTG
Source organism: Symbiodinium sp. clade A Y106 (assembly GCA_003297005.1). Classification (NCBI taxonomy): domain Eukaryota; class Dinophyceae; order Suessiales; family Symbiodiniaceae; genus Symbiodinium; species Symbiodinium sp. clade A. The sequence goes on from BGNK01007719.1 coordinate 3,779, forward strand.
CACGATCAGCTAAGAGGTGAATTACACGGCCCATGCCCGTAGTCTACGGGCGACTAGTATATGCCTATATGGAGACTTCTATACATAGATTCTATACGGCCTTTTGCGAGGCCTAGATAGACTCACCAAATCGAAAGAGGCTCCAAGCAATGATTGAAAAATCAGAGCATCTACCTTGCCACATTAGTGACCATGACGGACCTGTGTGCGTATATTGGGTGCTAGTGTTTACTTTGCAAGAGAATCTTACTCCAAGGGAGGTTTGCTCAATGAGTAGCCGCAACCTCTAAGCTGATACCCTAAACCTACTTGCGGGGTCAGTGGAAATGGCAAGCAGGTTGAGACTCGCTGAGCAGCATCGATTGCAAGCAAAAACTAAGTTCCAGGGCACGTATGTGCTTACTGTGTAGCCCTGACGAATCACCACCACGCCCCTCCCCTCCGCCCCCTCCGCCCCCTCAGCCCCACCCACCCCCACTCAAAGGGAATAATGTAACGGGGCAGACCGTTGCCAAACTTGAAGAGCAATGTGCTTAGACCCCCCTGCACTGACCCTAAACAAAAACTCAAAAACTTGCATAGCTTCAAAACACGACGCGTTGAACGACCCTAAGCCCCAGCCCTTCAACCCTCTAGATCCAACCGGGGGACAAAGCCGTGGGGGCATGAAGAAAACCTCTAAGTGAGGTATATCCTTCCCCTTACCTTTGGTTAGTAGGGAATGGAGGAATGGGGTACAATTATAACTAGTAACTACTATTACTACCATTCTTCCATTCCCTACTAACCAAAGGTAGGTCCCGGCACCTTAAGCTCTACACCCCTTTCAGCCGATGCACCTCTAAACCTTAAACCTCAAAACCCCAAGCCCCTACACCCAATATGTTTTCGGTACTCTGGAAGTCCGAACCCGAAATGGCGCCTGGGAGTTATCGAGGTACGGCCTGACAATAGAGAGAGAGAGAGAGACAGAGAGTTTGGGACGGAGGGCGGGTTTAGGGTTTATAGGCTTTCTAGGGTTTAGGGTTTCGAGTTTCGGTTGTAGGGTGGCGAGAACCCCAAACCCTGAAATGAGCGAGGGGCTTGGGCGTCCATGAGTGGTGTAGGTACGGGCGTGAAGGGAGGTTAAAGGCTTAANCGGGCGGGTGGGTGGGTGGGTGGGTGGGGGTCTGGTATGATCTAGAACAAATTATACAAGTAGTAGAGACTATGCGAGGATAATAATTACGAACGTCCTTTGCAAAACCCCCTCTAGGGAAACCCTATAAGACTATACGACCATCTTGAGTGCTTTGTATAGGGATCGTATCACCAAGTTTTCAAACCCTTGGATCTATCTAACAAGTACATCCGAAATTGCTGAGTTCAGGCTGACCACCCTCCGCGATGCAAGCCGCGAGGGCTGAAGGATCCTCATCACCACGTTTCCCAGCACCCTGCGGTGCAGGATTTTGTGTAAGTGCAGTAGTCCCCTGTCTCTCGCAGACGACTCACTCAAAAGAGAGTGTGCGCTAGTTGGCACAACAGAGGCTGCCACTCTCATTGCTCGACCATGACTTGTTGATCTGTTGCGCTCACTCGTGCAGGATTTTAGGGTTAATGCGGTTAAGGGTCAAGGGCTGCAAGTCTTTGGGGTTTTAGGACTTAGGGTAACAGCCCCCCGCAACAAGAATCAAAACATACTAAAACCGCTAGGCCACCCAGATCGAGCCAAAACCTGAAATTTAAACCCTGAACGCCAACCCCTAAATCCAAAGCAGACGACTCCCCAAACCGCAAACCCAACACAACTCAAAGTGTAAGACGCAAAGGCACAGAGACACCCAGACGTAAACTTTAGAGAAGTTCAGTGTCGTTTTAAAGCTGCTATAGCAGCTGTTACAGTACCCCGCACATCTCGTATAGTAAGCCCACGCTTTAAAACCTAAGACCCCCAAAGAGCCACTGAGAGCCCCGCAGACTCTGCTGAACCGGATCGGTGGAGCGGGTGAGGAGATGATAGCGCCTGCTGGCAGCGAAAGGCTCTGGGTTCCCGAGGCTCCCCAGGTCCTTTGGTTAAGGAGTTTGCCTCGCATGACGATAAGGATCGCCCTAAATCCTAAACTCTAAACCTTAACTTTAAACCCTAAACTTTAAACTCTAAACCGGTTACCGTCAAGCCCTTGTTTTTTGGAATCTCTGAAGTTTAAGGTTTGGGGCTTCTAGGCTTTGGGTGTTTTCGGACATTCTTCCGCTTCGGGCTTCTAGGGCTTTAAGCTTCAGGGTTGCTGCGGTGTAGGACTTCAGGATTTACGACTTGGGCTTTGAGGTTTTCGGCTGTGAAGGCGAAAGGCTCAGGGGCCATAGAAACAAGGGTGGCAAAGCACCTATCTTGAGTCAAAAACACATTGGCTTTACAACCAACTACGAGATTTGTTGCTTACTCAACAACATGCTACAACTACCGGACCTCTGAACCTACTCCAGGTTTCAGGGCTACGGGGTTCTAAGACCCCAAACCCCGCACCAAAAACCCAAAACCCGAAACTATATCTTTGAAGCCCCACGCCTTGCCCAAACAAACCCAAACCCTGCCTAACTTGCAACGGATCAGAGAAAGAGCGAAGCCTTGGAATCATCTGCGCCCCGTCACCCGTGTGCACATTGAAGCCTCGTCTTCATCGCTTTCGGCTTGGGGGGGGGTTGCAAGGAGTTAGCATTGTCGAGCTTCTTTAGTTTTATGGTGCAAAGGCTTTGGACCCGGGCTGTAGTAGTCTCGGAGAAAACTGGAATCGGGTTGAATGCATGGATTCGGCATTGCATTTGGGACTAAAGTGACTCGAAGGTTTGGCATGTATATTTACGGCCGTGCCCGGATTAATCCTAAACCTAAACACAGCTGGTGAACAACCGCATAAAGCCCTAATCGCAACCCTATAACAGCGTATATAAAAGCACACTTTGGGGGCCTCTTTCGGTGATCTCAAGCTTGGCTCCAACTTGTGCTTCGGAACACCGGACCGCAAACCCGAACACGTGTTGGAGCTCAGGGGTTCACGGGCTTTGCGGTTTAGGGCGTGAAGCCTACTTGTCGGGTATCATGGGGAACTAAAGGTTAACCTTTTTCATAATACAAGGATTATATGGGAGTTTCCGAAAATAGGGGACCCTAATATAGCACCCTAAATAGTAGGATCCTTATTATAAGGACCCCAAAATAAGGTACCCCCATTTTCCGAAACTCCCATATAGGGATTATACTACCCCCAAAAAAAGGTTAAAGGTTACCTACTCTACTTCTAGGGAAGGCTCGAAGTTGAGGGTAGCCTACACCCTCAACAATCCGGGAGATTCCTGGTGAACTCAAAGATAAGTCGACCCTGGCAAGGTCAACGATTTGTGGATTTCAGAAAGTACGGGACTCCGATATAGCCTCCAAATACGTAGCATGATGGGCACGACAAGGACCAGTCTAAACAACCAGCAACTGTAACACACATGCAGCACGGTTTCCCGGGCGCGATGAGTTCCAGAATCGGATGTCTGAAAAAGTGTCCGATGGGGTTCTATGAGGTTTTCTCAAGCTCCAGAATTCTGCGGTGCTTTTTGACAGGCAACGGAGGCCGTCCCCTCTGTAGACACCACTGTGCCCAAAGCCCTACAATCCGGGTTTCTGGAACACTCTTGCCCCAAACTGCTCATGTGCAAGCACCGGACGAGGTCGCAAGCGCCTCTCGATCATGACCTGGCTAGGTCTTGCGGCAGCGGGCTAAGGGATGTAGGATTCCGGGGGTCGAAATCCCGAGCCACATACGGAGACTTGAAAATGTGCTGAAAGGCCAGCGTAAGGTGGCTGGATGCCGGTTTAGGACATGGCAGCTACAGGAACAGGTCTGAGGGAGTTTGAAGCCTTGAGCCCAAAAGGGCTATCGACTCTCGGCTTCCTTGGGGGCCTTTGCCCTCTGGCCTTCAGGAGCTCACTGCAGGAAGGATTGCAGGAAGGATTATTGCTCAAAAAGGCGCCTGATCGGCTTGCACAAAAGATGGAATACTTAGCCCCTCCATGGGGGCTAGAGGGAGCTGTGTCCCGGCAATCCCTGCCAAGCCCTTAACCGCGAACCTTGCGGTTAATCCCAAACCCCTCAAGCCCGAAAAGCATCTAAACCCCCCAAAACCCTAAACCCCTAAGACCCTGAGACCCTAAGACCCTAAAACCCTAAACCCTGAACCCCTAAAACCCTAAACCCTAAAGCTAAACCCTAAGCCCCCAAGACTCCTGAAACCTTTTTTGCATCCAGGCCTCCTGAGGGTGAAGACTCCTGAAACCTTAAACCCCTAAACTCCTCAACCCTAACCCCTAAGCCGCCCCCTATCCTAAACCCTCAACCCTCAACCCCAAACCCTAAACCCTAAACCCTAAACCCCTCTACCCCTAAACCCCTAAGCCCCTCAACCCTAAATCCTTCTTGCAACTCCCAGGAGCCTCGAAGGACACGGCAGGCTGAATCCGAAAGCCGCTGGTCCTCTTCTCCTCACATGGGGCTTAGGCTTTGGGGCTGTAGGTTTAGGGTTTAGAGTTGAGGAGTTTGGAGTTTAAGGTTTGGGGGCTGTGGGTTTAGGGTTTACGGTTGAGGGGTTTAGGGTTTAGGGGTTTGGGGCTGTGGGTTTAGAGTTTAGGGCTGAGGAGTTTAGAGTTTAGGGGTTTGGGGCGAGTTTAGAGTTTAGGGGTTTGGGGCTGTGGGTTTAGGGTTTAGGGTTGAGGAGTTTAGAGTTTAGGGGTTTGGGGCGNNNNTTTAGAGTTTAGGGGTTTGGGGCGAGTTTAGAGTTTAGGGGTTTGGGGCTGTGGGTTTAGGGTTTAGGGTTGAGGAGTTTAGAGTTTTGGGGTTTGGGGCGGGCTGTAGGTTTAGGGTTTAGAGTTGAGGAGTTTAGAGTTTAAGGTTTGGGGGCTGTGGGTTTAGGGTTTACGGTTGAGGGGTTTAGGGTTTAGGGGTTTGGGGCTGTGGGTTTAGGGTTTAGGGCTGAGGAGTTTAGAGTTTAGGGGTTTGGGGCGAGTTTAGAGTTTAGGGGTTTGGGGCTGTGTGTTTAGGGTTTAGGGTTGAGGAGTTTAGAGTTTAGGGGTTTGGGGCGAGTTTAGAGTTTAGGGGTTTGGGGCTGTGGGTTTAGGGTTTAGGGTTGAGGAGTTTAGAGTTTTGGGGTTTGGGGCGGGCTGTGGATTTAGGGTTTAGGGTTGAGGAGTTTAGAGTTTAGGGGTTTGGGGCTGTGGGTTTCGGCGCTCACACTCGGACAATCCAGGCGAGGCATGTGGTTCGAGGTCTGAGGAGTGAAACTGCACTAACAGGGACTATGTCATGGGTTTAGGGTTTAGGGTTTGGGGTTTAGGGGTTTTTCCCTCCTACTTAGCAAGGACGCTGCCCGCATTGCAGGCAACACTGGGGTTTAGGGTTTGGGGCCTATGGCTTAAGGGTTGGGGCTGAGGGTTTAGTTTAGGGTTCAGGGTGTTCTTGCCTAGGGCTTAGGGGTTCGGGTTAGGGGCATAGAGTTTGGCCCCCGCATGGTACACTTCCCGAACTTGTTTCATGTTTACGAACAGCGAGCTCAAATAAGACCGCACAGGAAACTAGCAGGGATCTTTGGCTTATATTGGGTAGTTGTCAAAATTAAGGTCCCTTCTTGGGTACCCTAAATATTAGGTGCCGTATTATATTATGGACCCAACAAGGGACCCTAATTTTGACAACCCCCCCATATAACTCTAAGAAGACCCTGACTTGTGTGATGCCGGGCTCTTACACGCCCGTTTTCCTACTGGACTCGAGTCTAACCAGACCACGACCTGCGCCCTGATCCATGAACAAATCGGTGCTAAACCCGTTTTAGCGCAGACTTGTGCATGCCCGCCACCCTAAACTCGAAACCCAAAACCCCTGAAGCTTGAACCCCAAAACGCGGTGCTGAACCCTAAACTCGAAACCCTGAACCCCTGAACTCTAAACCCCCAAAATGTCTGCGCAGGTTAGTAAACTGTTAGAGGAGGATGGGGGGTAGGGGGCCGTAATGCCCATAATAAGGACTTAATAGGCCTGACCAAGGAAGTATGACTAAGGAAGTATCGTCCCCTACCCCCCCTCCCTTCCAGGGGTCCTTATGAACTGGCCCAAAACCCAAGGAAATAAAAGTTGAAACTTTCAGAATCGACTACCTTATAAGAGCCCCAAAAGTTGAAAAGTTGAGTTTACAGCCAATAAGTTAAGGGATATCTTCCGAGCTCCGAGTCGAATACGAAAGTCCTGCTTCGGCTGTGCCCCGCCCTGGATCGGCACCTGGCCATTTTGACAGACTCGCGGTTTGGGTTTTAGAGGTCTAAGGCAGGGGCCCTAAAAATTTGAATAGGGTCTTGGGCTCCCCGGAATAGTAGAGTTATGATAAGGAGCCCTGAGGAACATGGTTTAAACCATCTAGACATCTGTATTTCAGGCTCAGGGTCTAGGTCTAGGTGTCGGAAGTTGGGTTTTTTCGGAGCTGCAAGGGTGTCTTCAAAAAACCCTAAACCCTATTCTAATTATTAAGGTCCTTACATTACCAACGTTTGCTCTGAGAATCACCTGGCGGTGCCGGGCCAGGGTTCTGACTCAGAATGCAGGGTTTCGGGTCAGCCAGCCCCCCAAGCCCTAAAGGGTTTAGGGTTTAGGGGCTGCATGCGTGCATGCACTGTCTTGCTGAAACAAATCATACAAGTACATGTACAAGATACATCCTCGAGGGATGACGAAGACATCAGAGACTACAGTACCCCATAGTCCAAGCCCTGAAACCGTAAACACACCAAAACCCTAAACACCCCAACAACCAGAAAACAACAAGCATTGTAAAAGCTGTATTCTGCATTTGGACTCAGTGGATGACGGCCGAAAACATGCAACAGCCCACATGCGGCAGCAAGCTAGTGTAGTAGGGCTTACTAACATTGACCAACCCTGAAAAATCCTAAAACACCAAATCCTGCCAGCGCCCTGAAGGAACACTCACGAACCTCTTGTGAACAACAAACCTTATAGGACAACAAACCCTAACTCTACACGGCAACTCCTCTTGTGCATCAGGACTTGTGCAATCGCCCGAATGTCTGAGCACACGGAGGTCGAGCTCTCATGACTTGCTCAAAAAGCCCTCGAAAATAACCCTAAACGCTAGACTTTACACTCTATAAACCCTGACCCTGGCTCGAAACAAGCACGCTAGCTTTAAACCCCCTAAGCCCTAAGCCCCAAACCTAAACTTTAGACTCTACACCCTGTACCCTAGCTCTAAACTGTGACTCTTGGAGCCTAAACCCTGGATTTTAGACTCTACACCCTACAACCCCTCATCCCTAAACCCAAAAGCCCTAAACCCTACCCAGCCTCTTCAGCGAGTAGGTTTCCGCTGATCGCCTTGAGTCTCGAACTGAGGGGCTGAAAACCCTAACCCAAAAAAGGGTATAACCTCTTCAATTATGGTAGGATTATATAAACCCCGGGGCTACTATGGTAGGATTATATCAAACCCCAAAAGGCTACTAAGTAATACCCTTCTAGAACCCAAAAGATTCCTTAAAGGATCCCCTTTTAATAGTACCCTAAACCCCCCAAAGGTTAAAGGTTACTTACTACTAAGCGAATCGTGTCGAATTCTCGGGGTCGAGGGGCTTTGAGGAGCTTCTAGTAGGGGTTTAGGGTCCAGGGTTTTTAGATCTTAGGGTCTAGGACTCATAGGTCCTCGAAAGGTGTTATAAGGGTTTGGGGGTTTACACTCTCGCAACTCGGACTCGCCAGACGAGGTCTCTGTGTTCGGGTGCACAACTTGAGCTAACTACCCTACTTCGCCGTTCAGGGTTGAGAGCTGGGGCTAGGGGTCTAGGGCTTTAGTGTTGCCGGTTTGTGTCTTGGATTCAATGTGTGCGCTTGGTGGGCTTGGACGATTCAGGGCTAGTGAAACAACATAGCAATGACTGCCCACAAACCAATAACCCAATACATGGTTCAGGGTTTGGAGTTAGGGCTAAGGGCTTCCACTCAAGTCGTTTAGGACTATAAGTGTTCCCTTAAAGGGGTTCCTAGATGGGTTCTATACAGGCTTCAGGGATTAAAGGCCTGAGGGCCTTGGGGGGCCCGGCCTCCCAGGGCTTTTCGAAGCTTTCTAGAGCTCTTTATTGCTTGCTTCCTTCGACATACGTAAAGTTTTAATGGGCCTGTAGCGACTTCAGACGCATGTTGCGATGGTTCTAGAGGGAAGTTAAGCAGGTTTCGTAAGGCTCCAGAAAAAGCTTTCAAGGCTTTCATCACAAATTAAAGCATCTTCAGGTATAAATGAACCGTGCAACTTGCAATTCGCTATAACTATGACTCAGGGGGTATATGTGGTCTTATGGTTTAACGAAATGTCATGGAGCTGTCAGGGCCCGTTTTGGAGAAGGATTATTCCATTTCATGTTTTAGGGGTTGGGATTTAGAGTTCTTGAACCTCGAGCCCTCGGGCCCCCAGGGTTGTAGATCCCAAACACACCCTAAACCCTAAACCCTGGCTTTCTTGAAGGATTCTAAGCATAAGGCCTTAAAGTTTCAGGGGGGTTTCCGAAAATAGGGGACCCTAAAGTACGTTAAATAGTAGGATCCCTATTATAAGGACCCCAAAATAAGGTTTCTATCCCAAGTAGTTGAGTTCTTGTCAAAGAACATGTCCTTAGAAGGGGAGCCCTGGGGCCCTCGCCCAAATGGGAGTTTCCGAAAATTAGGGGGTACCTTAGGGTTCCGTTTTAAAGGGTTGCTATAAGGGCACTATAAGGGTTCCTTTAAAGGGGATCTATAGAGGGTTTAGGGTTTAGAGTTTCCGAAAATTGGGGTACCTTATTTTGGGGTCCTTATAATAGGGATCCTACTATTTAAAGTACTTTAGGGTCCCCTATTTTCGGAAACTCCCAAATCGAATCTGCAAATTGTCGTTTCGTTGGGGCTCTTAGAACCCTAAACCCTTCACACTCGGGCAATCCCGGCGAGGCGGTTCGAGGTCTGGGCGGTGAAGCTACCAAAGTTGCAGATTTGGGTCGTTGTCAAAATTATGGCCCCTTTTTGGGTAATTCCCCGAAATATTAGGTGCCGCATTATAATAAGGACCCAAAAAGGTACCATAATTTTGACAACCACCCATTCGTGTTCGCAATGCATGCTTTTGGAAAGCTCACAAAGTCTAGGGTTTCCGGTTGGGGATGCACGGCACAATGCTTGACTCTCAGGAGTTGCGTTGAAGCCGAAACCGTAAACCCGTAGCTGCAACAATACCCTGATCCCTGAACCTTAAACCCTAATCCCGAAACCAGGTTCCAGACGGTGGTGAGGTCGGCGTGGGCACGCCCGATGAACCAGTCATCATCCGAAGCACCCAGCTGTCATGTCGAGTCTGTTGTTGCAAAGGGTTTCGACGCTCACGCTGGGGCAATCCAGTCCAGGCATGTGACGATAACGAGTCTGCTGAGTGAAACCTTTATGAAGAACCAAGTAAAAGAGAGAAAGGGCCTAGGGCTTAAGGGTTTCTCGAGGGTGTTCTTGTTTTAAAGAGTTCGGTACCGTATCAGGTTTACAAGAGTTTTTGCGGGGCTTCGCACGGAAGTCCAACGTTTCGGTGTTGGGGTTTTGAAATATAAAGGTCTGCCAGAGGGTTTCGGGGCTCACACTCGGACAATCCAGGCGAGGCATATGGTTCGAGGTCTGCTAGCAAGGTGTGAAAATGCACTAGCGAGTGTAAGAGGGTTTGGGGTTTAGGGTTTATGGTTTATGGTAAGGGGGTATTATTACTTGCAACTTCGGGCCGTGCCGTAAGGTTAGGGGTTCAAGGTTGGATTTCCAACAGCAGAGGGCAACTGCCTTCACAGGCAGTGAGCTCTCACGAGTATCCATGGGTGTATTTACATCTACACAGATATTCGGTATCCGTTCGGGTTCAGCGACAGTTCAAGCACGTGTGGTAGCTATCACAAGAACAACTGCATCAAGAACTACAGTGGCGATGGTTACGCAATGTAACACTAGTTATACTTTTCACAATTTGGGAAATGCTGCCATCACTCAAAAAACCGACAATTATCAAACTGGACGTTTGCAGCGTCCGTTAGCAGCATACAAATGCAAGTTCTGCAATAGGCAGACTTTCCAGATCCCTGAACATGATAAGTCCAGACTTCATGCCCATCTCAAACCCTAAACCCTAAACCCTAAACCCCAACCCTGAAACTGCACAACCCACCTCAATCAACTCAGAGAACAGGAACCCAATTCCGTAGACTGCCCGGCACCCCTACGTACCCAGGGCCATGTTTCGGCTCAGCCTCCAGGATCTCTTCGGACCCTGTAGCACCTTGCATACAGTATTGGCTAGATTAGGATCTCTGGTGGCTGAAGGTTTAGGAGTCGGACGAGGGAGCCTCCATATCAATCTTTCTCATGTGAAGCGAATCCCCATAGTCGTCAGGGTTAGTAAAGTCCAACTCCATACCGCCGTCTGATTATTTTGACCTCTGATATGCGAGCGGCTTCGGTCTAGTGTAGAAGATCACGATCTCTCGGAAAACCCTGAACCCAACACAACCCTTAAACCCTCTATTACACTTTTGGTATCGCAACCTCTGTTGGTACAATTCCGACCTGCATTCCCTCAGGAGCCGAAAGTATGAGAACCGAAGGATCCGCACGAAATCGATGAACGCCGAACATAGGAACGTAGGATAGGGTTGGAGTGTATGTTCTAGTATCTTTATCACTTTGTCGGGACTATACAAGGATGTGATCACACATTATTCAGACGTAATTCTCTTCCACGCCATGGGGGAGCCGAGCAGCCACCCACAGCTTTGAAGAGGTTGGAGGTGGCGTTGTTGGCAAGTTTGGAAAAGCCGGTTCCAGCCTAGGGTGACAGCTTTGGGACCAGCTTTGCTGACTTCTGGAGGTTGGGTATAGGGTTGGTTTATCTGGAGGTTGGGTATAGGGTTTAGGGTTTAGGGTATAGGCTTGGGTTTACAGCAAAAACCTAGCAAAGAATGAGAGCCAGCATAAACCTCGAGTCTCCATGGCTTCAGCTTTTTGGAAGCTACTTTAGGGGTCAGGAGTCCCGGTCCCTGAATTACCAGGGCTTCATTTCCGGTTTAGGGTTTTTTCCCTCCTATAATACTTTTAGGGTTTAGGGTTTAGGGTTTAGGCGCAATGCAGCGAACTTGAACTCTAAATGCTCCCTTGGTGGAAGATGAGAGCGATTGCGGGAGCTCTGCAAGTAAGCTATCGATGGTGTATCCTGGCCAGTGCCCGAGTGAGAGCAATGTTCAATATTCGTGCAACTTCTGAGAACCGCCACGAGCTGATTCCGATGGACAATGGAGGGCTGAAGATGGGTCGGAAGGGGGTGATTCTTGCTTTTGCAGCTGGAGTGCTGTGATAGCGTAGACGCTGAGCTGGAGTCGGGCAGCGTCAAAGCCCTGGCAGATAAAGAGCCTTAAAACCCCAAACCCACAACCTGACACCTCCCCTCCGAACCCTGAACCAGAAATGTCCTTAAACCCCGGAATCCTGTGCACTAACCCTCAACTCTATGCTGTGAGCCCAAAACCGATTTTATTTCAGAAGCCGTCGATGCGCTCCGATTTCTGCACTTCAGTCGCAAGGCTCAAGCCTACAGGTTCGGGGTTCAGGATTTGGGAGTTTCCGAAAATTAGGGGTACCTTTTTTGGGGGGTCCTTATAATAAGGATCCTGCTATTTAGGGTACTATATTAAGGTCCCCTATTTTCGGAAACTCCCATTTCGACGTTCAGGACTTCTGGGGATAGAGGCTCTGGGGGTTTTTTGGTGGCTCGGGGGAAAGAAACCCTGAAGCCCCGAATCGTGATAGGGATTTTGGTGTTTGGGGGTTTTTTTTAGGGAGGCCCTGCGCGCTCTGTGCGTGCGCGCTTTGGCGCCAACTCGAAAGACGATTTCCGCAACTTTCTCTGTACTAAGACGTACTTCCAGTGTGGTCCTGTTAG
>BGNK01007720.1:0-15799 GCA_003297005.1 Symbiodinium sp. clade A Y106
GGCCACCATCTGCTCTCGTGCCGTCGGTGTCGGGTGATCCATGGCGTTGTGGTCTTAAACCACCGCGCAAAAACTTGCAAAAGAAAGGGGGGGCGTGCAAACTGGAAGCCGAGACGCCTTGCTGTAGGGTTTAGGGTTTAGGGTTTAGGGGCAGCTGTGGCATGTGGCCAATTATTTTCCCAAAGCGTCGTAGTCTCGTGGTTTGTGTACTTAGGTCCCTTAGGCTTCTTGGCCAATGAGCCTCAGGTGTGGCGGGTGACACCGGCACAGCTCTCTGGACCTGATTGAATTACACTCTCTGGCCATCACGGCCCCACGACCCCTAAACCCTAGAAGAAGTATGTAGTCTGGCCTTCAAGGGTCTCCTCCTATCTTGGTCTTTAATCGCCTTGCCATGCCGCTTTGAAGTGGCCGAGACAAAAAATCACAGCACCAAGATACCAGGGAGCACCTTATCAGAGACTACGCTTGTTTATGGTGCCACGTTAGGGTTCCTGGTTTTCGGTATATGTAAGCATGAAACTATGTTATGACATGTGATATTGCATTGTGCTATGTAAATGTAAGTGTAAAAATGCGACTAAACATGTGTATATAATATACACACATACAAGATGTGCGTATATGTGCAAATATCATTTTACCTGCTAATTTGAATTGCTCGATCCTCAAGCCTAAATCCAAAATAACAAACTTCCTTCCTATTTCAGCCCTTGCCTCAGGACACACTTGAACCACGGAAAACACTTCAATGAATTCACGAGATGGGAAGTGTCAGCTCTTCGCGCAGTGGTCAATTCGGAATATGCAATTACTTACTACCCCAATAAGCCACAAATTTGAAAGGTTAAACTTTCCGATTCCTACCAAGCTACAAGAACCCCAAAAGTTTAAAGGTTGGGTATTGGGGATCTAAGCTATACTGCCCTAAACTCCGCGTGAAAATGCAAGCTTCTGGGCCTTTCGTTTGTCGGTCCCTGTGGGTCCCCCACATACAAACTCACAATGATATTATCCGATACTATCCGAAACCCATTGAAGTACCTACGTGACTATTGGTGCCTTTGGAAACACGGCGTTCTCAGTCTTGCAGGATTTCAGGGTTTCGAGGTTCAGTCGCAGCGCTTTAGGGCTTATGGGGTTTAGGCTTGAGGCTCGTCCTCATTGTCGAGATGCCATACTCAGACCCCCGGGAGGATCCAAAAAGTAGATCCCTTAATGGGGGTTCCTATAAAGTAGGATTAGTAGTATAGGGCCCCAAATTAGGGGATCTAGGGTAGAGAGTCCCAGGGAGTGGAGGGCTTCGGCGGGGTCCAAGGGGCTTCTAGGAGACTATGGGGTTTAAGGTCCTCTGAACCTGAAACCGTAAACCGTAAACCCTCAGTCCATCCCCAAGCCCTAAACGCACGGTTTCACAGTGCGGTTTTTGGAGCTCTCTGTTTGCTGAAGCCTTGGATGAGAAGTTGAAGCCTGAGGATGGAGACTAGAAACTCTGAGACCTCCTCAAAGAATTCTGAATGTTTAGGGTTTAGGCTGGGGGCTTAGGGTTTATGGGTTTAGGGTTTGAGTCGGTTTGAGTGGGTGTTGTTGCTTTGGCGCATTTATTGAACACTGAGTCAGCATAGTCCGAAACTACACAGATCGCGACGGTTGCACAACCCTCGAACCTCAACCCCAAAGCTCTTAACGTTCGCAGCCCTCACCCCTAAGCTCCTCAGCTCCCAAACCCAAACAGTCGAAACAGAAGCCGTCCGGTAGGTTTCCTGATATCTCGCTCGTGGGCTCCAGAGAAACAGCTCGGCCCTCGTCAGCATCGATTCCATGATCGGCCCTGCAATCCCTATATTCAGAGTTCTCGAGGAACCCCCCACCCCCCCCGAATAGAGCCCGTACGGATCTTAGTTGTGGGTAGTCAAGGAGTTTAAAGTCCGTTAGAGGGTAGTCGGGGGTGTCTAGGACTAGGACGGGCTGAAGCATGCGACGATGCCATATTCGCAAACCTTTGGCCCGCAATACCATAAGCCGAAGGAGGAAAAGTGACGTGCCGATGCTGTGGCATGTGGTTAAACATTTTCCCAAAGAGCCCGAAACACTTAAGGTAGTTCTGCAATCATGTCTGGATCGAGTGCTCGGGAGTAGTTTTGTGGTTTCTGTACTTGGGTCCGTTGGGCTTCTTGGCCAATGAGCCTCAGGTGTGGCGGGTGACATCGGCACCCTGTGCAGGCACAGCTCTCTGGACCTGATTGAATTACACTCTCTGGCCATCACGGCCTGAAGGGTCGACCCTAACCGCTAAACGCTAGAAGAAGTATGTAGTCTGGCCTTCAAGGGGCTCCTCGTATCTAGGTCTTTAGGGCCAAAAATATATACATATGGGCACCTGCAGCCTTAGGGAAGTCATCGCCTTGCCATGCCGCTTTGAAGTGGCCGAGACAAAAGTGGCTAAAGATCCGCGAAAACACAAAACCCCAAGATGCCAGGGAGCACCTTATCAGGGATTCTCGTCTTTCAAGTCTACGAATGTCTAGGTTTATTTAGCGTGCCACATTAGGGTTCCTTGGTTTTCGGTATGTGCAGATGCGATACATATATAAGCATAGGCTACACAAGCCTGAAACTACATTGTGTCATGTTCTGCTATGTTCCGTCATGCTGTTCTGTGTATCCGTCTGAGTATGGAATGATGTATGTATGTATGTTATGTATGTACGTATGTAGACATATGTATATTAAATATACACACATCGGTATAAGTGTGTATACATGTAAAAAGCCCAACATGATTAATATGGTGTTATTCTTACTACTAAAAATAATAGTTATTCGTATGAATATTGTTAATATTAGGAATAATATTTTATTGGAATGTTGCTTAGTCTTTTTCTTATTCTTACTGTTATTCTTATTCTTCTAGTTTTGACTGCTATTATCATTTTTGTCATGGCAGCATCATTAGTAGTAGTGTTTCCATTTCTTCCGTTGGTTAGTTTTCGTTAATTTTTGTTCCTTCTTATCCTTCTGGTTATTGTTATTATTGATATTAGCATTGTTGCCACTGTTGTTGCTATCACTGGTATTGATGTTGTCGTCTATTGTTGTTGCTGTTGTTGTTGTCTATTGTGCTTGTTGAACTTTACTCATCCTCACTTTGAATCCTATATACATGAGAAACCTCCGTCCTCTCTAAGCCCTTGCCGCGGTTTGGGCTACTTCTGAAAGTACTGTAAGGCTTACCATGTTCAGTCCTTGCCTCAGGACTTTATCCTCAAGCCTAAATCCTAAATGGCAAACTTCCTTGCTTTTTAAGCCCTTGCCTCAGGACACACTTGAAACACGGAAAACACTTCAATGAATTCACGAGATGGGAAGTGCCAGCTCTTCGTGCAGTGGTCAGTTGGGAATATGCAATTACTTACTACCCCAATAAGCCACAAATTTGAAAGGTTAAACTTTCCGATTCCTACTAAGCTACAAGAACCCAAAAAGTTTAAAGGTTGGGTATTGGGGATCTAAGCTATACTACACTATGCCCCCGCAGCACGCCGAACGAAGAGCAGCTCGAGGAAGTCATGAAAGACTATTAGCCGAATCGGTGCATCAATTATGCTCCAAAGCAACAAAGATCCGAAGAAAGCCCGGTGCTTTCCCGACCTAGATGCTGAGTCTGCAAGGCCTGTTTTCCGAGAGACTTTCAAAAATCCGCAAAATCGAATTCAGTAAAATCCAAAGGGATCTTCGAAACTTACCATGACTTGTTGTCTGGTCTCTGTTTAAGCGGTTTTCGACTCTTTTCTCATGCTGTAGGAAGAGAGGCGTTTTCGAATGCTGTCCGGGCCAGATAGCTCTCCAGATCTCGACCTGTGCTGTCCTGGTACGTCGGATCAGCCCCAAACTGCAGCAAAAGCTCCACCATGTGCCAGTCCTTCATTTTGGCTGCTTGGTGCCTTACTTCGCTGATACCCAAGGAAACAAAAGTGAATGTGCAGACCAATACAATGTTTAACCCTCCCGCCAAATCATCAAACATATGGCATGGCAGCTGTAGAGCTGCCACTGGATAACTAAAATCCTGAACTCTAAACCCTACCTTAACAGAATATGACCTACCTTTTAGGATTCCCTACAACGATTTCATTACGTGAATCCCTGAAGAGGTAGACCCAAACCCTAAACCCCCAATTAAGCCCTAAGCCCTGTACCCTTACTCAGCACCCCAAGTTGCTAAGGTAAACCCAAGGTGCAAAGGGTAGGTACATCGCAAGCCAAGGGCCGTTCTCTTCGGTGCGTTTAAGCTCACATCGTGCTGGCTGCGGAATCCGTTTTTCTTTAAGAAGTCCATGACCTGGAAGGTATGGTTTTGGGTTTTGGGGGGCAGGTTTTCGGATGTAGGGTTTGCGGTGTAAGGTTTAGGGCTTAAGGCCTGGATTCAAGTTTTAAGCAGGGTCTGCGGTTTCTATTCATGACGGGGGTGGGGGGAGCAAAGTATTGGGGGTCCCTTTGACAAGGTCCTGAATGAAGCCATGCTCTTCAGAGTCTATAAGTGAGTTTCCGAAAATTAGGGGTACCTTATTTTGGGATCCTTATACATAATAAGGATCCTACAATTTAGGATACTATATTAGGGTTCCAATTTTCGGAAACTATATACCATAACAAGGGGCCCTCCTTTTTTGAAGATCCCACCTCGGACTTTGAAACCGCCAACCGCGACCGCTCCAAGTGGCGAAGTCTGACCTCTCGCTGCTTCTTCAATGCTTCGAGGGCATTGGACACTGCTGCGATCCCATAGCAGCTTTTCATGTCCTCCTCTGCATCGAGCTTGAAGCGGCCACCTATCTTCCGAAACACGAAAGTCGAGGTGAGGGCCATGATGGCAGCAGCCACTATGAGGAGAGTCGATAGGCTGAGCCCAAGACACACAAAAACTGCGAGCGGCCACAGAGATCGTGAGACTTTCATTCCACTGATAGCTCTCCCTGCGCCTTGTTGCAGCGAAGTCTTCTTCTAGAAGCGGATTAGACCCATGACCCATCTGCTATTCCTGATAAACCTTCGGTTTAAGATTCATTTTCGACCGAAAATGAAAATACACTTTTGAGGAACATACACCATTCAAACTCAATCCCTCCTCGATGCCGCCCTGCTATTTATACAGTGGGCAGTATACTTGGGGGCTGTTGGGCTTACACTGACACCGCCCATGCGCCCACCCCCTGTAAAACAATCGGACTCTTTGTAGGAGCTACACCGGTTCTATGTTTCACGATGCCAAAGAAGCTATTGGGCCAAACACAATGAAGCCAGCAGCTTCTTGAAAGCTTCCGGGCGGCTGGAGCTGTGAGCGCAATTCGAAACATTTCCATGCTCGGCTCGTGACACCGTTCCTCTTATCGAGAATGATTTGTGGGGCGTGTTGGTAAACATTTGTCTCACGTCACTGATGGAATCGGCAGCAGCAACAGCAAACGAAACCACCACATACACACCTACAGGTCGAACGTGTTCCTCCGGGATCCTTTCTCAATCACCCTTACCTCCAGAGCTCGGTCTCATGTTAGCCACGACTGCCCTTCGTGTTTGTAGAATTCCCGCTTCCATGCCCGATTCTGATTCTTCAGGCTGACTCTAAACCCTAAACCTTGAACCCCTAAACCCCTAAACCCCCCAAAACCCTAAAACCTTAAACCGTCGGGGTTCTGCATTAGCCCGGCACCTCGCGACCACGAAGCTGTCAGGAAGGCCTGAATGTGATGGGCATTTCCGGGGCTTATAGGCTCAGGGTTTAAGGGTTTAGGGGTTTAGGGGTTTAGGGATTTTAGGTTTAGGGTTTAGGGTCCAGACGACTTTAATACACACAAATTGCCCAATACGTGCACTCAACACTATCCAAATATGATGAGGTGTATGGGATGTCGAAAGCGCAAGTCTTCCTACTAGCGGGCTCCAAGCCATCAACCTTACTAGGAACCAACAGAAGAAGCTCTCCCATTCGATAGGCCGAGGATGTGGAGTGCATGGTTTATGCTCTAGGACTTAAGGACCAATGTGGGGGCCCAAATAATAGGGCCCCCCCAACCAAAACTTGTGGCTTGAATTGTCTGGTGTCAGTGACCCTTCGGACCGGGGAGGGGGGTTTTTGGGTGGCTTTGATTAAGTTGAAAGGAAACTGCGGGGTCCCGGGGTTTGGGGACTGGCTCCGGGTGGCTTTGATTAAGTTAGAAGGGGATTGGGGGGTCCCGTGGTTTGGGGGCTTACGTAGAAGGGTTTGGGATTGTTTAGTCGAGGCTGAGCCCTCCTAAAGCCCTTATTTAGCAACCCTTTTTAGGGTTCCCTAATATGATTTCTTTATATAAGTCCTTAAAAAGGTAGGTTATTCGGGGTTAAAGTAAGCCTTATTAAGTAAATCCCACCTAGAACCCGAGCCCGGAGCCTCCTGAAGCCCTTAATTAAACCCTTCAGGCTGAGTTAAGGTTCAGGCTTAACAGGTGGGGTTTTAGGGGTTTGAGGGGTCGGCTTAAGGTGGGGTTTCGGGCGTTTTTGGAGAGTTTCGGGCTTCAGGGCCAGGGCTTTAGGGCTTCAGTGCCGGGGCTTTAGGTCGTGAGTGCCTTAAGATTGACCATCAGCAGATAGGAGCAAAAAAAACACACACCCAGCCAACAAAAAATGCATTTTTAAGGCCATCTTTTTTTTTGGTGCGGGCCCGAATAAGGAAAAACACGCATTATTTAGGGTCACCGGAGTAAACGGGCCCCATCATTAGATTCTGTTTCCATACAGCAGCAAGCTAGAAAACACGATGCAATGTTTAGTGCTCTTATGATGGTTTCTTAACGATTAACAGATTTGTGGAAAGCTGGTATAGGCTTAAGAGGGGAATGCATATGGAAAGGTTGGATTTTGCCAAAATAATTAAATACGAAAAAAATAGGAAAAAATAGGAATTACTATGTTTTCAAAAATAGGAATCGGGTGTAAAAAATTAGTAAAAAATTAGTAAAAAAATAGGGTCCAAAAATAGGAAAAAATAGGAAAAAATAGGACAGAAAAATAGTAACCACAGAAAATAGCAAAAACACTAGGGAAAATAGGAAAAAATAGGAAAAAATAGGAAAACCCTAGGAAAAATACTGCAATCTCACAAAACAACACTAAAAAGTAGCAAAAAAATAGTAAAAAAATAAGCAAACCCCAGGGAAAACACTGCAATCTCAAAAAACAACACCAGAAAATAGCAAAAAAATAGGACAAAACCACAGGGCAACACCCAAAAAAGACACAAAAACACAAGGGCAAGTAGGGAAGGCATATGATTTGCATCAAAACGAAAACAACGACACCAATGCAAACACACACATTTCCAAGCATTTGCAATCACTTGCAACAGCAAAGACACTGGTGAATATGGGAGGATGGTAAAATAATACGAAACTACAGCAAGCCCATGCACTTGCAACAGTAGAAACACTGGGGAAAATAGCAAACATCAGGAACATAATACAACACAAAACACAACTCCAAACATATGCAAGAGCAGGAAAGTTGCAACAACCCAGACCCAGAATCAACAGAACACTTAACAAGGAAACAACTTAGGACAGCAATCCCTGATCTAGGAATATAGATATAGAAACGAGAACAAAACAAGTGAAGCACCAGGAACATGCACAAGAAAGGCACAGAAAGCTTCAGCAAGGAACATTGACATTGCAAACACACGAAAGCAATTAGTGATGACCACAACAAATACAGACAGCAGGTTAGTCAAATACTGGTGCAACGACGGCCTAAGGAAAGCCTGACAATGTAGAGTGTAGAGGACGGAAATAAAAGGCAAGCGTATCAGAACAAGGAAAGCGCGTGAGATGGCCTCAGAATCAAAACAACACCTGAAATGGACCTATAGGACTATAGAATCTATGGTGTAGGTAAAAGATTGGAAACATTCAAAGATGTCACGATCTGAGAGCCGACTTTTTTGCTTCTTGGTTCCATCGGCGAGGCTTCACAGAAGACTTTGCTTCACTCTACTATATAATCATAGAGCAACCAGCCTGAATTCAAATTTCCCAACTGCCCGAATCTATTTCTGATGGCTCTATTGACTCTATTGGTTTGTCTGGCCTTGGCCCCGCAGCAGGCACAACAGGATGCCCCTGCCTATATGACTCTGGGACTGTCTGACTGTATGGCACAGATATTTGAAGGGGACCTGACGAATGACATAGCAGTAGTCGGTACATCGGAAAAACCTAGAACCTTGACCTTGAATATCTAGAATCTAGAATCCAAATAAACATTTGAGGCCCCACAATGCCCCGACAAGACATGTTGTAACCATAACCCGCAAAATCACTAACATCACTAAAAGAATTTGCAGGCAGTTGAGCACAGGGTCATGGCAGCCCAAGGGCATATTACCCGAAACTGGCAAGCAAGATCCTAAGATAATCCAAAGCATCCAAAGCTGATCATGAGATCTAATGTATTGTAGTCACCAAGGTGATAATTCATTATTCGGGTTTAAGACCTGGGGCTTGCGGATCCGGAGTCCACTTTTTGTTGCATGTTGCATATGTAAAACATACAGAACCAAGAAGCTGCACACAGGCGTACGGCGCTCACTTTGCCAAGTCAAACTCGCCTCGGTGTCCGGTTCAAGGTCTTGGGTTTTGTCTTCGAAAAAAGGTGTCTCTTAGTTGTCATGGATGTCCACGACCTGGTGGAAAATTAACTTGTTAAGACCCTACAATGCCCTAAAACCTACTTGGCCTGATCCTTAATCAGCCTTAATCACTACACTGCAATCTACCGAACCCTAAACGGCAGATATCCTTCGAAGCTCAAAACCTTCAACCAGATACCATGTGCCATATGCCATGTGACCCTAGAATCTCCCTAGAATGAATACTGGGCCCGAAGCGAAAGCTTCTCGGATGAAGTGGCCGATGACCTGGATGCAGGCTTGTTACAGTTTTGATTTCATTCAATGGTTTTTGAGCGCACATCTGCTTGAAGACTTCATGACATGGTCGTGGCAGGTGCTCTGTTTTCCAACTTCTCGGCATCGACTTAGCCAGGATCCAAAACTGCAAAACTAGCTTGCCTCAACTGAATTGGCATTTGGAGCCAACACGACAAAGAAGCTGAAAGCAGGCCTTGCCACTTCCAAAAATCACATGTCACATGTGGTTTTCTCTGCTCTTTCATTTGAAATCTCGGGCTCATCATCTTGCGAATCATTCAGGTGCTCCCCCAAGATCAAAGTTTCTTGAGAATCGGGCCCATGCTGTGATCCACTCTCCTCCACAGCCACAGTCGACTTCAAACTTGGTGGTGCAGCCACACACGAAGACAAAGTGGACACAGGCCGGTCTGACTCCTTCACAGTGCTCCATGACCAGAAACAAAAAATACAAAAAATTGCTACATTCGCAACAAGTCAATAAGTCCTCATCAATAAGTCCTCAAATAATGGGTCCGTCCAGGCTCCAAGTCCTCTAAGTTTTAATTATGATATTTTAGCCTCACCAGAGTTTATTTCATTATTAGCTAAGGCTCTAACTACTGAGACCATGTGTTCGGCACCTTGGTGGCTCGCTTAGCATCCGGCAGCGAAAGCAGAACATCTGAGTCGAGCCGCTTCAGAGAAGGCATGGCCTCGAACCTAGACCTGGCCTAGTGTCCCAATAGTCGGTACATCCGGGACAATAATAAAAACAACCACTATGAGCTTAACACAGATCCGACTGACATACTGACATGCTGTCTGAAAAGCTTTATATTCTTGTCTGGCCACGGCGCTGAATCAGGCAGAAAAGCTGCAGCATCATATGTCATATGTCATATGTTTCATGTCCACAGAATCACTGTGACTGTAACTATGGCGCTGGTGGCTATGGCGACTGTGGCGAATAATTGCGGGTCTCTCTACAGGACATGAGTCTCAGGCTCCGGCCTCATGCTCTGAGGAGAAGCAATAAGAGTGCCGATGCCTGGGGCCTGGGAGCGACCCACTGCGGATTTGAGGACTAAGCCCAGGATTGGGTGACTAGGTCACTAGGCCGTTAGGTCCTCAAGTCTTAGGTTCAAGCCTTCGTTCCGCACAACTCAGCATAGCTCCAAAATCCAACATGTCAATACTCGCATATTTGAGCCCTGTACATTCTTATGCTAATATTGCATTAACATTGTCACCGGAAAGTGAACTCGCCTTTGGGCCTTGAAGACAATGTCAGTGAATTTACACACTGACATACAGTGCTACAAGAAGGTTCCATGGACCCAATCACCTAGTGACCTAGTGACCTAGACCTAGTCAAATCATGATCAGCTAAGACAGCTAAGACAGCTAAGAAGCGCGTGCCAAAACAAACGGACGTTGCTACTTGCTTTTTCACATACCTTCTCAGACTTGAGACATGGGATGGTATGAGCTGCCGGCACTCCCAGGATCGGAACTCCAGAATCCAGAATGTGCTCCAAGTCCCAGGCCCAGGTCCCAGGAATCTGCAACCAGCGAGGCAAGATTGCCTTCTGTGACACCTTCGTTGGGAGGCAGGGTTTATTTATAGCCCCAAATTCCCTAAATTTAGCGAAATCAACATCACAGGAAAGAAAAACCCTTGCCTCTGCAGCCTTGCACGGCCCGGGTTTTGTCTACCCGGTCGACCCACGCTACACTACTGTCTTTTGTGTACCTGCTCCTCTAACTGCTCACTTGCAACTGCCTGTATTCGCCGAGCATCAGCCCAAACTGTTGGCAGTCGGTACATGCTGCTTGCATTCGACGACCAATCTGAGCAAAGATCAGAAGCTGCTACAAGCATGAACCCCTTGATCTCACAAGGTTGCTGCTGGGTAACCGCTAACTGTCTGGACCACTACGTCACGAGTCACAATGCACAGCCACATGCTGCAGCCAGAGTCTGGCTACACAGCTAACTAGCAGCTAGAGCAGGAAGACACTGGCTGCGATCTGGAGTTTCCTACGTATCAGCTTCATCAGCAATCTTGGCACATATGGAGCACGCACACACACAGTGCCCGAAAGCCCTGCTCCCTGAACCATGTTAGAAACCAAGGATCAAACTCGTGAAGCCAAAACCTCTCCATTTCGGAACTCCCGGAACCTAAGCCCCAACCCTGAATAACCTTTGCGCCCCGGAATGCTAAAGCCGCCTAAACTGCTAAAACGCAACCGAAGCACACATCCTGCAAAGTCAAAGCCTTTGTAGCGACTTTGCTAAACTGCTAAAGTGGTTCTCAGGAGTGCAGCCTGCTTCGGGCTTGGAGCCCTTACAGCAGGCCTCCATAAAGTCATAAAGCTCGAGAAGCAAAGTATGTGGGTGCCATCGACAGTGAATCTAGAGGATCCCCAAGTGAGACCAAACTCTATGACTCTATGAAGTCTAACATCCAGCAGCTAGCAGAACCTAGTCTGTATGACTGCCAGGCTTTTGGGTGTACAAATTAAGATTAGTGTGATTCGTGATAGCAAGCCCACTCTGCTGCAGCTGGCAGCTAGCACTGCAACTGCTGGGAAAAGTGTCTTAAAATGCACGGGCAGCCACATGCTGTCGCCGGACTTCTGACACAAAAGATTCAGGACAAACAGGAGCAATCCACGCAAAACTCCAGCACCTATGCAAAAACTCTGGTAACTCTACTAACTATAGTAACTATGGATGAAGCACCTACGACCTACGACCTAGTCGGTCCTGTTACTGATACAACAAGATAAGTCTTGATCTGGAAGAACACTGCCCTGTGTGCACTCAGCATTCTGCATCCACTGCAGAACGCAGGCCCCATCCAAGACAAGTGACAGCAATCATCGCAACGGTGCCATACTAAGGCTGCTAGGGCTGCTAGGGCCAGCTGCTAGGGTATGCCTTTGAAGACCTGTTTGGAATCGAGTGCTTGCAAACTGGAAACCTAAGACCAGTTGAATCTTCTGGAATTCTGGAACCCTGGAGACCAAGAGGCCCTAGAGCCTAGAACCCTAGAAAGTTCTGTATGCTACATTCGGTGCTTCCGAAATGCAGACAAGTTCTGCACCAGCCAGCCCATCAGAATAAATTTCAATCCTTGAACCCATAAGCCTCATAAGCCATGAACCCACACTGTAGGCCCAGATTCGAAACCGAAGCATGCCTGAACCTCCTAATCCTACTAGTCCTACTAGCCCATTGAGCCAGCACCAGCCCTGACAATGGGGCTGTCATAGACTCAAAAAAGAACCACATCACAAGAGTTCTCTGGTAGGCCTCCAGTATCTAGTAACTCTAGTAACTCTAGTAATCTAATGCCGTACGAGTAAGAGAATGCAAAACTTCCAAACTTGTACAACTTGGAAACAGCTCCCCATTTCTGAAACAGCTGACAAGTCTCTGCATTCTGCACGATAGCCGATAGCTTACACCGCCCACACTGGCCTACACTCCTACATTGGCTACTTTAGCCTATATTACCAGCTCCAACACACGATGCATATTGAATATTGGCATTATTGCCACCAGGTCTTTGGAACCTGGCAGCTGACACAGAAGAAATAGACAGCTACAGCTACACAGGTCGAAGAATGCCTGCGATGATTCTTGTGACTGTCAGCAGCAGGGCGATGGAGGAAAATCGAATCCTAGTCCTAGACAGCTATTTGAGCTCCTGTGCCTGGGGAGTCTTGGGTTAAACGCAACCTCGCCCTTGCCTGCCTAACTCTACTCTACCAGCAACTATGCCCTTGACTCAGCAACCCTGTAGTAACCTGTAGTAGTTGATACCTGATAGCACGTGCAGCTCATTTAGCGGACCAGGGATTCTGCCTTCTTTATCAAGGTTGGATGCACAAGGGAACGATCAACGGACTCTGCGGCCAGTTTGCGGATCTGCTCTTCCGCTGTGCTGACTGCAAGCTGGGCCTCAGTGGATTCTGTGGCTGCAAGCACAAGAAGCCCTTCAAGGTAGAGTGCACCGGTAAAGCGGAGGCCCTGCTTCAATCGCTTGTTCAAATCCTCGAATGCCTTCATCTCTGACGGCTGCAGGACATCCAAGGCCTTCTTGTACTTTTTCTCGAAGAGATGCATCGTGTCACGGGCCTGCATGGCAGCACTGTAACAAAGGTTTGAGCGCAGTGTCCAACGAGTCGAGTCTAACAGCAGCTGATGTCTGTAAGTCATAAAACCAACCTCATGGAACAAAGACTCTAGCACTCGAGCAGATGTGATCCAGGAAACGCCAGGGCCTCCACATCTACACATCGTGATCAAATCAACAAGAAACAGAAAATGTGGGAACAGAAACCACGACAGTCAGCGAAACACCAACAATATATGTTCAATCGAAATCACTGCACGCAGATCCTTTATTATGACCAGGATAACAGGTAACAGCCGCAACTGTGACTAGACTGACTAGACTGGACTCGAGCTAGAATGACAAGAATAAATACTCCACATAGCACTAAGTAAAACCAGGCCTGGGGCTCAAACTATTTGATACATTGGTCGAAACTAGCTAGCTGCAGCTAGCTGGGACCAAGGACTCGGTTGCAGTGGTACCAGAATATATAACTAGAGAGTAGAGTGACTGAGTGACTAGATTGGGCCTGGGGCCTGAGGCCTAGAGTCTAGAGGCCTAGAGTCTAGAAGTTTAGGACAACCGATAGAATCTTCTCTGGCCAATCGCCAGCCTTGTCGGCATCGGCGAGAGCTTTCGACATCTGTTTCGGATCCAATGTCGTCAAAGTCTCATTGGCCTTCGCCAAGACAGCCTTGATGTCACCGGTGTCCATGACATCCTTCTTCCAGCAAGTATCCTTATGGCACTCCTCATAGGTCTCTCCAACCGTCTCAAGCTTCACAACCACCTCGCGAACATCACTCAAGAGGCTCACAATGTGGATGTCGGTGACCTTCTTCACAATTACACAGGAGTTCACATGGCCCTTTGCCGCAGCCACACTGTTGGCCAGGGTGAGCAGAAAGGTATTTTCTTGCTCATGGGCCTTCTCCAGGGCATTGGCTTGCATCTCGAGATTCACAGCACAGCGAGCGCACAGATCGAAGGAGACTTTGTTAGAATCTTTTTTCACAATCTCGGATGCGTCGGACCCAAGCCCATGCAGGCGCTCAACAGCTTGGACAAAATCCTTGGCGCGCAGAAAGAAGTCTCTGGCCACCTTCAAGAACTTCGTGTCACCTGCGTCTGGCAGCGCGGCCAAATACATCTGAAAGCACTTGACCATGGCAGCCAAGTCAGCACCAGGCATGCTGTCGATGTGGCTGAACTCGGCAGAATCAGCAATGGAGTTCAATGGAAAACGCTTCGAGATTCTAGATGCTATCATGAAAGTTTTTTTATGTTAAGGATTTACTGTTTGTCACAACTTGCATCTTACCACCCGGAACTTGTGTCACTACTGTAAAATTTACACTGTAAGACATGTACACAAGGGGTTCATGGCAGGAAGCTTGGCTATTCTTAAAGCTTAAGCTTGGATTGGAGCTAAAATCGAATGGAATCTAGAATCTAAACACTGCAGCCCTCGTCATTTCAGAAACGTTTGCATGCTCAAAGTCTCTGACCCGAGGCCCTGGGCGTCACCAATCAAACTGCCAGTCCTAACCGTTGGCTGTTGAACTGCCTTGACTACTGACTATTGCGGCTACTGAAGCCTCACTGACATGCCCGACTCCACTGACCTATAGGACCTATGTCCTGTGTTCATACTCATTCCAACCTCTGGCTCCGAATCTCATGTCATACTTATGAAAAATATGACCCATTTGCAGCATCCAGAATCCAGAACC
Organism: Symbiodinium sp. clade A Y106; assembly: GCA_003297005.1. Lineage (NCBI taxonomy): Eukaryota > Dinophyceae > Suessiales > Symbiodiniaceae > Symbiodinium > Symbiodinium sp. clade A. The sequence goes on from BGNK01007720.1 coordinate 14,808, forward strand.
TGGACCATGAGTCTGCTTCATTACTCAACTCACTTCCTACTCCTACACTTACTAGACTAGTAGATCCCAGAATTCCGGAAGTCCAGAGTGAGTCTAGTCTAGAGTCTAGAATCTAGAATCTAGAAGAAGGGGAATCTTAGAATCTAGAGTCAAGAGAGTGGCACCAGGATTGCCGTAGGCGTAGCAATAACCACAACTAATTTAATAGCAGTTTTAACAGTCACACAGGTACACCGAATTCGTCAATCAGCTGGGCTGCACGGTTGTCCAGCCGACGCACAATGGGACCTTTCAGCTCCTCCAAGTCAGGCAAGCATTGCTCCGGAAAGCCCTTGCTGAACTTGCTCAGGTGGTACTGCAGCCGCTCCCAATCCAACTCGGACCCATCCAAGTTGCCCTCCTTGGCCGCCGCCAAAAAGGCAGCAGTCTCAGCCATGTCCAACTGACCCTTGGATTTCTCCTGCCAAGCTTGCAGCTGCAACTGCTGCTGGCACATCGAAGGATCATCGCTCACACAGCCCAGCTTGGCGATGAAGTCCGAAATTTGAGAGATCGGCAAAGTCTCCACAGATGGTGCTGCCAGAATCGCCTTCGTGATTTTTTCGACGACCACTCTGAGGTGCCCCCGCAAGTGTTGCGTGGCTCCAAACCGCAAGTTACCATCGAACTTCGGCAATGCATCGAGCGTGTCGAGGGCCCCTGGCAACAATTTGTCGAGCTCGTCCTCGGATTTGATGGCTTTGATCTCATCTGTGCATTTTTTCAAAATCGGTGCCAATTCTTTGTTGATGCCTGCTTTCACATTGACCTCTGTCGCCAAAGCTCGCCACCAAGGGTCCTCCATCTTGGACTTCAGAAGATTGTAGACGGGGTTGACATCCGAGGATTTGGTCGTCGCCTGGCAGCTCACAAGGTAAGCCGGGTAGGCACCAGGTTGCCCAACCCGCCCAGCCCAGCCCCCATCCGGCCCCACCCCAGGCTGCCACCCACCC
>BGNK01007724.1:0-10543 GCA_003297005.1 Symbiodinium sp. clade A Y106
CACGTGCTAGTTCAGGTGGAAACTGTGCCAACAACGACCGAGGAATTCGCGCGACAACCGGCATCCATGATCCTACCCTCTGCAGAATGATGTGTGTCTACCATTGCTCCTTGGGGGGGGTGCTGGTGGATTTGGCTTCTCCACCTTTACATTTTGGACAGCCAACCTTAGAACCGAAACCTAGTAAAATCTATGAGAGAACCCTTGCCCATTTTGGGTAATAATACCACCTTAGGGAATATGGATGGGGTAATTGGTTATTCCTACACTGGTCTTGGTAATGGGGAAGTAGTGGTGATATTTGCGGGATTGTAGTAGGGAGTATANATAATACCACCTTAGGGAATATGGATGGGGTAATTGGTTATTCCTACACTGGTCTTGGTAATGGGGAAGTAGTGGTGATATTTGCGGGATTGTAGTAGGGAGTATAGGAATATTCCTCTTATATGGATGAGGTAATCGGTTATTCCTATACTGGTATTGGCATTATTGGTAATGGGGTAGTAGTAGTGATATGGTTGGTGAGGTGTAGGGGGGAGTATAGGAATAATCGTCTAATGGGTTGACTGGTGGTATTATTACCCAAAATGGGCAAGGGTTCTGCTAACTCATAATGCTCCCAACAACGCGCGAAAATTTCGAAAACTAGCTCTGTGGAGCTTGCGGAGTTGTCGTTTACCACTCACTTTCGTTTAGCCACCAGGCCAAAAACGCATGCGGGCCCTTGTCTGGTTTAGCAGCGGTTAAGGGGGTGGTTCCCCACCCTCCCCAGCCACTTTGATACGAATACTTTTGTGTTTACTTCGGCCATGCGCGCAATGCCGCTTCCTCTTCCCTTTCGTGGCGTTTCCCCGCGCAATCACAGGCCGATGGCAGCAGAGCACAGAGATTGGGAAGCTAAACACTCAAATAGGGGTGACGGCCCTGAACCTCAGTGCAAAGCTGTCAGGTGCGGGACCAGCGCATCAAGGTCCTCCGGGAGATGAAAGTGGAACAGGCAACAGACTCCTGCAGTTTTGCATGGCTTAGGCAGTGCAGTCCACCTTTCGGACGGAGTTCGTGGTCGATCGGTCCGGAACAGAACCTCCCAACATCCCTTACGTGCCACCGGTCTCCGTGCCATGTCGGCTTGTACGTCGTGCACTTGAACAGAAAGCCTTCCTTCTTCCCTTAGTCTGCATGTCAACAGCGAAGCTCGAGCGCAGCAAGTCAGCTTGAGCACGCTCAGTCCAAGAGGCAGGGGATTTTCCAACGGCGCTCCCGTTGCATCTCGCTTAACGGAAGTTGCGAGTTTCACGGTTTTCGGTGTGTGGGGTTTCGGGGCCGAGGTTTCAGGTCCGGAGCAGGCCCGGTCCTAGCGATGCCGAAGCCGTCGCTTGCGTGCAGTAGGCCGCGTCAAAGAACTTTGTTAGACGACAGACCCGGGAAAGCATCAACTGCACTAACCATTGCCGTTCTTTACAAGCCCCAGGGTGACCCTTGTATGCACGGCTGTAGGTGCCTAGCGATGAGAACCTGCTCGGCCTTACTTGTCCTTGTGAGGCTTCTTGAACAATTTGAGGGCACGTTATTTAGGGGTCCGATGTTTAACGGTGCATCTATATCTGCGGCCCTTCTCATGTTTTGCAGATGCGCTGGCTCTGGTACCTCAGAAAGATAGGGGCCCGAAAAGCCCGTGAACACCAGGATCAGATTTAAGTTTGAGGGGTTTCCTGGGACAAGAAGTAATTTGTGTTTTGTTTTAATGTTTGTTATCTGCAGATGTGTTTCTTGATGTCTGTTTTTGCTGTTGGTTATCTGCATCTTTTTTAATTTGCTTTGCTGGGACCTGCCACGCTTTTGGGTTGCTCACTCGAATATCTACGTTCCTTTTCTTGGATATTTGCGTATTAGTTCCTCTGAATGTATGGTTTAACCTAAAAGCCAATTGCATGTACCAGAGAGTGCGAGTAATCCAGAGAGCTTTTCAGGAGTGGGTTCCGCAGGGCATGGGCTCGAGACAGAGCCAACAGGCTGCGGCGCGGAAAATAGGCAGTGCTAGCCTTTTTGCTTGAGTGGCGGTTGTGAGCCACTTTCATGGCAGCGGAGCTCACCTGGTGATCCGGGGAGCTTCCGTCTTCTGCGCCTCCGTGTGCCCGAAATTCTTCGAGGCAGCAGCGCCTGATTGGTGGCTCCTGGCCTCGCTCTTTTACACGATTCGGCATTACCTTAGGCGGATCCGGCGGCCAGTCGCACGAGACCTTCTACACGATTCTCCGGGACATCTTTTCGAGGAGCCTGGGCTGTGATGTCAAACGCTGGAAAGACGGCGATGTGCCGTCCTGGAACGGCGACCCAGGCACCTTCGAAAGGTTTGCAACTGAGTGCAAGTGGTAGCAGCACCTTGAAGGCCTCTGAGAAACAGCTGGCAGCTCCCAGGGTGTGGCACAGGCTGGTGGGATTTGCGAAGTCGGTGGTTCGGAACTTAGATCCCACCGCTTACAGCACCCAAAATGGGCTGGACAAGCTGCTGGAGGTTCTTCGAAGGAGCCCTTTGCAGAGGCTCCCTGTCCCAGACACTTTTCAGCGTTTAGAGCGCTGGTCCGGTCTTCACCGGAGACAGGGAGAGTCGATACCTCAATTCTTGGTTCGCGAGGAAGAGCTCTTTGTCGAGCTCCAGCAAAGCCTCATCCGAGCCCGGAGCGTCAAGGGCAAGGACCAGAAGGTGATTATTGCTGAGGAGCCTCCTCCTGATGAAGGCGAGGAAGAAGAAGCGGCCGAGACGGAGGAGAAGGACGATGACAAAGATGGACGAAGGGAGCTAAAACCATGTCCTGCAACATTGCCTGTGCTGGGAGAATGAGATACTTTCGTGCTGTCTGTTGGAGCAGAGCCTCTTGGAGGCCGTCTTCGTCCCAGCCAGGTGATTGTGGACACCGGCGCAACAGAGTCGGCCTGTGGCATACGGACCATGGAGAAATTCTTGGAGTCTTCCGGATGCCGCTATGATGTGTATCTTAGGGACTGGCCAACCTTCAGGTACCAAACACCAGCCCAGTCGTCAGGGCAACGACCCACGACTATGAATACAGCGGCGGCGTCCCAACGATTGGCTCCTACGTGTACGGAGAGAAGGAATCAAGGACACTTGGACAACGAGGCGCTGGCGAAGGCGACCCCAAAGCGAACTGCAATGCGGCACGGGCGAACCCAGGCAAACCAGAGGGAGGGAGGCAGGACGATGGAGAATGATCCCACAGGAGCGGAGAACCGCATCAGAGCAGGGACAGGGGCACCGTTTGCAAGGAGAAAAGAGCAACATCATATTTTGTATGGTAACGAGCACGTAACGATGACATTACTGCTAACAAGCGNGCAAGGAGAAAAGAGCAACATCATATTTTGTATGGTAACGAGCACGTAACGATGACATTACTGCTAACAAGCGGCAGCAACCATACCATATCTCTGTAGAACACACTGCCCCACACAGGTGGGCGGGGCCAACCAAAACGACCACAGGCCCCACCACACAGGGGGGGAGGGGAAAGGCATGTAACGATGACATTACTACCAACAAGTGGCAGCAACCATACCATGCCTCTGTAGAACACACTGCCCCCCACAGGCGGGGCGGGGCCAAACAAAAAGACCACCGGCCCCACTCCACAGGGGGGGAGGGCAAGAGGCCAAACAAGACCAGACGGGGAAAGCAAGCAACAAGGCCAAACATGACAACTACCCAACGCGCCCTTTTCATTGGGCGATTCCTGCTCCTCATATATCTTCAACACGTCCCCTCATTTGGCGATTCCGGTCTATAATATGTTTAAGCACGCCCCCTCATTTGGCGATTCCGGTTCATCACATGTTTAAGCACGCCCCTTCATTTGGCGATTCCGGTTCATCATTTGTTTAAAACACGCCTCCTCATTTGGTGATTCCGGCTCATCATATGTTCTAAGCACGCCCCCTCATTTGGCGATTCCGGTTCGAGTCGCCCAATGGAGGGGGAGTGTTGAAGATATATGCATATATATATATATACATATATCTATATGATGAGCCGGAATCGCTCAATGGGGGGGGTGTTTAAGATATATGATGAATCGGAATCGCCAAATGAGGGCGCGTGCTTACGATATATGGTGAACCGGCATCGCCAAATGAGGGGCGTGTTTTAAAGATATGATGAACCGAGATCGCCAAATGAGGGGCCTGTTTCAACCATACATGATGAACCGCAAGACAGTCACTGCCCAACGAAGACACTGTCAGCGCATGGTGATATCTGGCCTGATCAGCCAGACGTACCTGCTTGTACAGCTGGAAGATGATTTCGATACTGAGTGAATGCACTTAAGTTTCGGATAATCAAGTGTGTAGGAAGGTACAATGTTTTCAAAGCTCAGATTGGAGACCTGCACATGTGTGCTCCAGGCAGCATTCGTTTATCGCGCCGTCTGCTCCGGGGTAGCCCGGATGGAGGTCATGTCAATGACCAGACTTGTTCCCTGCCATCGGAACACCTGACCTAAGCCTGCTGACTCGATTCCGTCTGATGCACGCCAGAGTTACCGTCAGCTGATCTTGTGATACTCTTCCAAATGTCTCCATCTGAGAAGCGTTGGTTCAGCCTGCGTTGCTTCGGCCTGCTTGAGGTTCAGGGTTGACTTTAATCTGTTTGCAACACCTGAAGCGTTTTCCTGAGCTCAGATCGAAGATTTTTCACTGTCTTCACAGTTAGTGCTGCCATGTGGAGTTCGGATTCGCGCCAATGGTCCAACAACTACGGTTATCAAGGTAACCACGATTGGGGCAACAAAAGCAAGCAGTCGTGGCAAGCATCGTCCCACGACTGGTGGGCTTCCAACAAAGATGGCAATGACAAGTTCTTTGATTCGACTGCAGTCGGGTCCGGCAATCATCAGTTTCATCGTGTCATCCAGTCTACGGATTGGTCCAGGAAAGCACAACTTGCTGGCAGATCAATAGAAGATTTGNCGGGTCCGGCAATCATCAGTTTCATCGTGTCATCCAGTCTACGGATTGGTCCAGGAAAGCACAACTTGCTGGCAGATCAATAGAAGATTTGCGAGTGCATGAGATTTGTTTTCGTGGCACGAGTGAGTTCTCGCTTCGCATGCTATCTGAAGGTCGCTTCCAGTCGATTGTGTGGACCCGTAACACTGCAGAGAGTGTTTTGGTTACTCAGTTGCTTAAAAGCATTCGCGAGATGAAAGCTGACGTTGATGCGGTTGCACTTGAATGCATCAAGGAGCAAGGTCTACCTGTGCCGGATAAGCACAAACAGGCAGCATCTTTCATGGAGCCACTGCTACTCAAAGAGATCAAGAATCGTGTGTCCACGGCGGCCGCATCGTCAAGTGCTGATTCTGAGGAGCTTATTCGAGCCAAAGCCAAGCTAGCACAAGCCGGACTCGCGCTGACCCCTCGCAAGCCTGCTGCCCCCTCCCAAGCCAGTGAGAGTCCTTCCAAGCCTGATCAGTCCCAAGGGTTGCCGATTGACAATCAGCGTGGCGCCAAGCGCAAAGCTGAAGAGCAAGTGAAGAATCCTGATCCCTCCAGTCAAGTTCGGAAGCTGTTGAGCGGAAAGCCGGTCACCTCGTTGAAAGACAATCGACCCAAGAGCGTCAGCAGTGAGCATGTTGAGTCTTGGATTCACACGTTCAAGCAGAAGTACAAAGGCAAGTTCCGTGAGCTCAACAAGCATGTCAACTTTGTTGTCAAGTTGCTTTCGGAGAATGCTGACAGGAAAGAGATTTTAGAAGCTGCCATCAAGTTCGGACTCGATCGCNTTCGGAGAATGCTGACAGGAAAGAGATTTTAGAAGCTGCCATCAAGTTCGGACTCGATCGCAAGTTCGCAGCCAGATTGAACGTCAGCAGTCTTAGCAAGTGCATTGCGGTTGCTAAGTGCCAAGCCGCTTGACTCGCGGTGAAGGTAGAGCAAACACCTAGTTCCCACGCGGTCGTACGCACCGCGCTGTTGCATGACATCTGTCAACTGGGACAGGTGCTAACCTTTTTCAAGCATGAGTGCCTGCATCTTCCGAAAGCTGACATTAATTGGTCGCAAGGGTTATTGCATCTTGTTTTTCTTGTTCACTTTCAAGATTCGCAGTTGCAGTCTTGGGGACATGCCCTACGAGACAAGTTACAGAGTATGGGCTTATCTCCATTACAGTATTCCTGGCTACAATTTGTTTTCAGAGGCTCTTCCAGACAAAAGCTAAGTCGAATGATGGCATACACTTCATCATCCACCAGTCGTTGACTACGCAAAAGCTTGACTGCATCGAAGCTGGCACGTGTGAAACTGGANTCAGAGGCTCTTCCAGACAAAAGCTAAGTCGAATGATGGCATACACTTCATCATCCACCAGTCGTTGACTACGCAAAAGCTTGACTGCATCGAAGCTGGCACGTGTGAAACTGGAGAGATCATACAAGATCTCCCATGCCTGACGTCGCTGCATTGCGCACTCCAGAGGCTGCACACTGCGAAAGAGTCGCTTACGCAACTTTCGCCAGAGTCGAGGTCCGAAGCGTGAAACAGAAGCAAAACGTTGCTGACGAGCAGGACGGAAGCCTAATGCAGTACGCTTCAAGAACACTTGCACAAAAGGAAAATTGAGTTTGGGTTGCCACTGGGAGATCAAAACATGTTCCAATGTCCAGGCGTCACGGTAACTGTCACAAGATGCGATCTTGATTAACGTAAACTGCTGAAAACATGAATTCTGGTGCCAATACCTAACGGCCAACTCAGCTTGCGCCTCTTGACCTCGCTCCAACTTACGCAGAAAGGGTGATTGGCTTCACGCAATGTCACAGATACGCCTGTGGATCCAATATACATCGTGTTGGGCTGGCGGTAATGTCCAATACCAGAACCACATCGCCAATCCACGGCCACTTTGATATATACGGCGAATGGGTCCGCTCCGCAATTTGCTCAAGAGAGTGGCGCACCACCGGCAGATGACCTGGCCCGGTCACCAACAAGCATGTCTTTCTTTACCCTTTCTGTCACATCAATCATTTGCGACGTCAGTGGATCGGTGGCTTCGAGGTACTGTGTTGAGATTTCGCCCGATCCTTGTTCCTTTCCATCTTCCCAGCACAAGAGTTCGTGACAACAGTCCTGTAAGGATTTGCTGCACGATGTGCCCGGTTGGAATAAGTTCTTGTTGCAGCATGGAGAAGCTGATCTTCCATGCAAGTGTTCGTCTTTACAACTTCCGACCGAGTGCTTTGTGGATGGACATCTTGCAGCAGGTTTTGAATTCCTGAGTTCGATTCATCCGGACCTGGGGTACCTGGACAAGGCAGTGCAAACTCTACTCTCTTTCCGTCTAGAACCAAGTTTTTTGCTGACGCGACAGAAAGGCTTGAGAAGTGGAGACGCATTCATTGTTTGCCTGCTCTGACTATGCAATCTTTTGAGACCTTTCTGCAACAGCAATGGCAGCTTCATGAGCGTTGTGTCCACGCAGAGTACCGTTTGGATTGGCGGAAGGTTCAGAATTGCAGCAGATGCCTCGAGTTGCGCAGCAAGCCTCCAGTTCTGGGATGCCGCCACCTCCCCCGCCACCAGCTGTCACTTCTGCTCCCGCTTCCTCCTCGTCCTCCCCTGTCCTGTTTCTGCTCCTGCTCTTGCCTCCCCCTCTTCCCCCTCCCTCTTCGTGTCCTTCGTTTTCGTCTTCTTCTCCTCTCCCTCCTCCGCCCCTCCCTCCCCATCCACGTGGGCCCAGTGTGACACCTCCTCCACAGCAGCCTCAGCCAGTGGGAAGCCAGTCACCAACAGCAACGGTGTTGTTGGTACCGTGCATGGTGCTTCGCTCACCACGCAAGTAGCTCGGGATGGAACCACACCCAAAGCCTCGGCAATTACCGCACGTACTGTTGCTACAACTTCGGCAGTAACCCCCACCGATCCTGGTGCAGAGCTCGTTCTTCAGCAAGCTGAGAGTACGCTTTTGGATGAAGAGACAATGTATGCGCTGTTACAGCAAGATTCTCTTGCTAGCCCGCTGTCTTATCATTGGAGTCTTCCTCCCACCACTCTGATCAAATCATCGTTAGGTCGCGCTGCTTGGTTGAGTGAGCAAACGAAGCATTGGCAGAATGTACCGACGCCTGAGTTGCAAGAGTGCCTGCGACATATCCTCAGTCTCCTGCCGCGTGAAGTCATCTCTTCCGAAAACCAGCGCCTATGGCAAATGCAGCCGTCTGTGGTGTTAACCTTCTGTCGGGCGATGGTGGCTGCCAAGCTACCTTACACCTCGGTTTTTCGAAGCACTGCAAAGGTATGGGCTGCTAATGATCGTATTGTGTGGGAGTTTGAGACGCACGGCATGCCTGGGCCTGCCCTGGCACCAACAGCTACTAGCACCGCTCACTATAGATGGTTTCAAGGTGGCGCAGATCTCACACTGATAGGGCTTTTCACTGCCGGCCGAATGCTGCGGACATGTTCTGAAACCGTTGGCATGCAGCCTGGAGAAACTCCGTATGCCTTTTTCGGTCGGGCTGGGTTTGACATCGCACCTCGTGAGAATGCCCGAAAAGTTGCTGAGCTGCAGTCGCATGGCAAGAACCGCACTGGAGTGATCGTGTCGGGCAGGCTTTGCACTTCGCATCATAAGATGATGGGAGCCAGCACGNCAGTCGCATGGCAAGAACCGCACTGGAGTGATCGTGTCGGGCAGGCTTTGCACTTCGCATCATAAGATGATGGGAGCCAGCACGTACTGGGAGACGCTGCAGTGCAAGGAGCATGAGCTGTGCGTGGCACCAGCTCGGACAAAAGGTGGGCCATTCGGGAATCGTCAGCTGCAGTTGACAGATTCTACTTGGTATGCGTGAGACCGCCACTTTCTGTTCGGGTGCCGACATGGCCGCAGCTACTTTCAGATACAGCTGCGCCCGCAGAAATCATGTCCTGCCTGATGAATGCACCGATTGAGGATTGGTGGTGATCTTCAGTGCTGAATGTTTCAATTCTCATGTTAATTCACAGCTCCGCAAGCCATCTTTGAGCTGTTTCGGTTACTGTACGACGCGCTGCGCGCTGATGCTTGCTAAATAATGATTGCCTGAGCCTCTGTCACTCTGTCTTGCACTTAGGTCCGATCTAATGCAAATTTCTTGCTTGAGCATTTCTGTGTTGAGCTGCAGCTGAGTTTGTTCTGTTCAGTTGCAAGTCTGATGCTACGCCATGCGACCATTAACATGGTATTTTCGTCCCGTGATCATTCCCACACTGTTTTGGACATTTCTGACATTTCTAGTGATTTGGACTTCGGAACCTATTTTTGACTTGCGCCGAGGCAGAGATTGTGTTTCCGATTTGCGGTTGCTTTCGCCACCGAACGGCAGCGCTGAGAATCTTGCATATCAGTCTTTAGTGCAGGGTTACATTTCTTACAATGAGCTTATGCAGCTGGTGAGCCACCTACCCACGTCAGATTTATCGGATCGACCTATTTTCAATACTCAGATTCAGCGACACAGAGCATTCATTACAGGCGCACGCAAGAAAGCGAGCAGTTGGTGAAAGTGGTTAACATGGCTGATGAAAGTGATGAAGAAGAGTATGAAAGAGATGAACTTCATGAGTGGTATGAAGATTTAGAAGTGGACAAGTTGAATTCGAAGAAGGCGATCGGGCCTCTCTTATAGAACGCTACCCTACTTTCCAAACAAGATTGGATGGTGAAGCCATTTGAGATCCCAAGTCCAGGTTTTACAGACTCAGAAGAAGAGATAGATCTTTCCAAGCAAAGATTGGTTAGAGAAGCCAGTTGAGATCCCAAGTCCAGGTCATCATGTAAGAGCCGTTAGTGCCAGGTATTCAGAACCACGGTAGAAGTCGTGCTCGACAGTGGAGCAGATTGCCACGCGCTACCCCTGAGTTACTACAGTGAAGACTTAGGTACGGTTGAATTCCCAGCGCTTAGGATGGTTATCCAAGATGCCCAAGGCAACAGGATTAGAACAACTGAAAGTTCTCGCTTGTAGTGCAAACTCAAGGTTTCCTGTCTACCTTCTCACTAGAAAGTGAGAGATTCAGCAGTGTTTGGAGATGTGACACAACCATTGTTTGCTGTTGGCAAGCTTTGGAATGGGGACTAGATCCCCTGGATCAATTCAACGCGTTTCTCAAGAAAGGAGGAGCAAGAGTGCCAGTGAGGTTTGTAAGAAATTCAACGGTGACAGACCTCAAGATTTACAGAGCACAAGNTAAAAGAAGAAGAACCACAAGTGAGAAAGTTGACGTTGATCAAGCAGATGGAAGAAGACTTCGAAAAGATGAAGTATCACGAAGGATGGTTTTTCATGTCAGATGGAAAGCCAGCAAGGGTTGATTGGGATAAGAACACAACGTATGACCCAACAAAAGATGAAGTGAAAACGTTCAAGTACAGAACTACGTTGGTGACCAGATACGAAGGAGAAGAGATTATCTGGAACGAGCTAGAGTTCTTTGAGTGTGCAGAAGAGTGGAAAGGAAGTGAAGAAGTACACATTGATCT